>JAOBYH010105544.1:0-18652 GCA_025403525.1 Umimayanthus kanabou
TGAGGCTGAAATCCTCAAAATATTTAAGAACATTCAGCCTCAGCCCAAAAATTAGACGTTCTTATAAAAAGAGTGTATGACGAATACTATGCTCGTCTTGTGCTCACGTCAACGCATTTCCGAATTGGATTTCCCGAAAGCTCCTGTGTGGCTCGAAGTGAAATATAGAAAACCTTTGTGTTGTAATTACGTTTTCCAACTGATATTAACGTCAGACGGTCAGTATATCAGGTTTATGATCGTATTTGATCAATGACAATCGAGATATCTATTTACTGTCAACATATATAATATTCTGTCTGTTACAGGATATTGACATTGTATTGAGAGTATCCCGCGGGGGATTTGATATAAACAGATCAGATCATTGATTTATTATTAGATTCAGAACTTCCTTGTTTTGTGTCAACAAGAAATGCATCAGAGCCACAAAGCGTGTTTCATTGGTTTTCTGTCTCGTGGCTTGACAGTGTTAAAATTCACATCTTCAAATTAAAATGTCTGTCGACAATGTGAGTTTTGAATATGACGTAAGGTGGACACAATTGCAGTGTCACAGGCTTTTAGTATTGTAATTGCTGACCCATCACAAATTGTAGATCAAACAATCTGTGTCTGTTTTTAAAGGAAACGAAATTGTGCTATTGTGCATAAACCATGGCAAATCTTTGTGCTTATACAAATTGGAGGAATCGTGAAACACTAAGCCCAGTTAGGCTAAGGTAAGAAGAAAACTTACGAATCCTTGTGTTCAAAACTTGGAGGATCAGTTAAAATTGAGGTAAAAAAGAAAGTATTGTCACTGAATAGTTGAGGGGAGTATGTTTCAAAAAGTCAACACAGTTTCGTTCTGATCAAAAATTGCCAATGATAACGAAACGTATGTGTTTCTTAGCATCTAGTTTTGATTTCACTCAGATAAATTGGAAAGTATATGTTCTTTTCCATATTAAGGCATGGTGCTGTGATCCACACTAATTTTTACTTTGCTTTCGTGATGCCGTATTATTGGGTCAATACGCTGACAGAGCGGTGTGTGTTTGATTTAATTTATGCTCATTGACTTTACATACATTAAAGTTAATTCTATTTCCGGGTTTTCCTGGAAAACGGATTCGCCCCAGTGCTCTCGATCCCAAGTCGAGTGTTACTTGGCACCAGTTCAACTCTTTTATTTGTAACGCGAATTTTAGAACAGCATCTTATTTGTTTCAGTATCTTAGTTCATGACTTAAAATACCAGTTTATTCAACTTTTAAATATAAATGCTTTAGTAACTTTGTTTCATGATGAATGCGGGAGAGTTTGGTCCTGTTAAGACATTCTTAGAAACTTACAGCTTTTGTGAAAAGCAAATGACTGCGGGATTTTCCGAGTATTTGAACACAACCGGTTTACGCTTGTAAACAAATAGAATTCTAAGAAAGGGTGCGTTTAAACATCTCGTAGTTGTGATCTTTTATTTCAAGGGAAGCTTAAAGGGGGAATTTTTCAGAAGGCGGTTTCCTTGTTTTGTACTTCCACGTAAAAAGCGAAATTCGGGCCATTGATACATTTTCCCGTTTGTAATTTAAATATTACCACACTCAAAGCAAGCGGAAGTGTACAAAATGCTAGTAGCGATACAATCATTGGTCTGAATGCTTTGTGGAGGTATCTGATCATACAGCAACGGTTGAATCGACTTACATCTTTTCTAAGTTTGATATCCCCAGTTTGCTGCAGAAGCATTTAAATCTAAGAAAGTAACTTATTCGAGCCAGACGCTAGCGTTACCTAGTAAGGCCAGATCTTTTGCTCGTAAACAACTCGCTACATGTACTGTGATATCTGTGAAGTTTCACTGAATTCGCATGAACAGCGAATTTCGCACCAGAAAGGCAAAACGCACCAGAAGAGATTAGCAACCAAACACAGAGCAGAGGAGTTGTTAAAAAACGGATCTAGCGTTTCCCGCCACTGTGAAATTTGCAATGTGACTCTCACATCCGAAATAACAGCTTTAGACCACTTTGAAGGCAAGACACACAAGAAGAAAGCGAGAGCTTTGGAGAAGCATAACGGTTGTAAGCTACACGGGCAGTGTTGTGATCTATCCGAGCTAGCTGAGAAATTGTCCGCTGATGAAAGGGGATGTTGTTCTGAGTTTAAATTGAACTCTCTCGAACGACGGAAACGCAACAGTGTGAAGCGAGTGAGCGTAAATCCTGTTGCAGATGCAGTAAACAGAATGAATGGCTATACAACTATGGACGAATTTATTCAGTCGCATGTCCAGTCCAAAGCTAGTCTTACCTTGGTAAACGGAGAGAAACCTTCAGGTTTGCAGTAGTTTTCTGGCCTTAGTAATACCTAACTGGTTTAAGTAACGTAAATCTTAGGTATACTAAATTCTGACGTGTTGGGCCCACATGTTCCAGATTCAGGTAAGTTTAGTTGCAGTAACCGAAGCATTTTACCACTTCAAAGCTTTGATCCAAGTTTAGTCCAGTGTATACCCCTATAGTCTAGAAAGATTTGGCTGAGAAGATGCCAGTGGCAGACAAGATCGATAGGAGCATATTATGTCTGGAAATTTAGATCAAACGATATTATGCATGTTCCCAAGCTAACTTACTCGCCATACATTTGACAATCAATTACTCTAGTACTTGCGGTTTTAATCTGCTTATTTCACACTTACAGAACCAGTCTTTTAATTTAGAAATTTAGCAACAATAATTTCACTATCCAGTGACAGTAGCATTACCTTCCCAACAAAACTGAACCACAGCATTTGATTCAAACATTTTATATTCTGCCACCAGTTCGCTTCGCTTGGCAAACCACGACTAACAAAGCTAACAACAAATGGCCTGCTAGCTGCTTAAGTTAACCAAAGCTCTTCTAGAACATCTAGAGTATGACTCGTTTCAAAGCCTGGCGAAGCAGTGTCTTAAAGTACTGTAAATAAGCTTGGTACTCCGTTTAAAGTGTAGTAAAATGCACTGATATAAGGTAGTCTGAACCTGTGACAGCTTGCTTAATTTTGAACTCGCTCTCTCCATTCGTAAATCTGGAGTTCCTGTTGCGCTGATTTAGAAATTAGGTAGAGTCACTCTAGAAGACAGCTGGAATGACTACGAGCAACAGATGATTACTACAGATCTGTGTGAATATGCAACACTACACAAGGTCTCCTAGGAGAAACAAATACTTTAAAATAAAATGAAATGTCTGATCTGGCTGCCACCTTGGAACAGCTCTTTAGCTATTGTGATAGTTTGATTGTTGTCTTCTGTTCTAACTACTTGATCCATATTAAAAACAAACATAAAACGTCAAGAGCAAGCTGGAAGATTACCTGGACGAAACCCCACAGAATTATTGCCAAAGTAATCTTGCAAACAGGTAAACTTAACCGGTTCAGTTTTTCAAACCTTGTTTTGATTCCAGGATTCTATCAACTCAGTTTCATTTCATAACTTTTTAATTTCTTAAACTTTCTTTCCTATTCCTTTTGAAGTTGCATTTGATTGTTGAACTGAGGAAATTATCTAGAGATGTGGATGGAACGTGCATGAATCGCTTATTCTTTTTTACAAAATAGGTTTTCATACAGTCTTGAACTAGAAGTGGATAATTCATGCTTTTGTACACTGAGGTTCCATATGACTATTATTGTTATACAAGTCTGTTATACTAGTCTGTTGAAACTGAGGTAGAATGCATTAAACAGCTTTTTCTTTTATTCAAAATACAACTAAGGAACTGGTTTGTCAGTCCTTTAAGTTGTAGCTTTTATCAACTGCTCAACCTCATATGAAACCACTTGGCTTCCATGCTCCTATATGTAAACTTTGCAGTAATCTGCAAAATGCCAAAATTAAATGAATGGGCGCTCTTCAAGATGATTCTCATTATTTTTTCTCTCAAGGGTTTCGCTACATTCTCTGTAAACTAATTCCAATAAGGGCACTGCTTATTTTCTAATAAAACAGAAATTGCTTTCTGTTGCTAAAATTGTATAAACAGTCATATCAGTGTATAGAAGAAATAGTTTTGAATGTCATGTTAAACATTTTCCTGTTTCAGTTTGATCATTTTGTCAGATCCATTACATGAATACCGTTTTTTGAATACTTCTGAAATATTTCATGAGTTCACACCTCGTTTTTTTCTTGGTCAAAAAGCAAGCATTCATTACTCTATAAAGAAAAAATTTACCTTAATCGTGTTATGCCACAACATTTTTTTCTTTCGTTTCGCTCATTTTTTCATTCCATTTGTACCTAAATCTGTTAGAACTAAACATTTTCAGTTTAACTCTGACTACTAAACTGTGTTTTGTGGTTGTAGAGCTTCACTTTGGTTACCTAAACAAGAACTGTATGAACGTCTTCTTCGCAATTCTGGTCAGATGTTTCGAGATTTGTGAATTTGATGATTTGTATTAGTTTATAAATTTATTTTCTATTTGGGATATACTAAAAGAGGGATTGTAAGGCCTTGTTGTAACTAATCTCTCATTTTCTATGTTTGTGAAGATTTTTTACTTTTTCACGTCTATAAACTTAACAAAGTTACCTAGAACAACTGTAAGACAGGAAAAAGATAGGCTTGACTGTCTTTTATTTGAGAAAAACATCGTAGGAGTTTGTTGTTAAATAGGTAAAAATTATTTATTGTACTTTATACATTAGTACCTCAGGTTAGAGATTACCTTTGGGCAAGACAAGAGAATTGGTAAATAGGTAAATTTTTTTATTATACTTTATACATTAGTACCTGAGATTAGAGATTGTCTTTGAGCGAGACAGGAGAGTTGCTAAATCGGTAATTATTATTTATTTTACGTTATACATTAGTACCTGAGGTTACTGATTGTTTGGGGGCAAAACAAGAGAGTTAGATGCTCATTTCTGTTCAGTTTTATTGAGAAGTTAGTTGTAAGCTCATCAATCACATCAATGTTAGATCATATACTTGTGATTTTCTGTTGATTATTTTTGGAGGGGAAGTTGTAAGCTTTTATTATTAGCTCACATAAAAGGGCACTTGTTGGTTATTTGTTTTCTTTGTACTGTAATTTGAAACAACAAGACCTGGGTAACAATTTTGTTTTTTTATCTTTTTTTTTATTTTTCTTCAGTGCAAGAATCAGTAAAACAGTTTGATATTTTGTGGTTTCATTTGAAAAGGTTTTCTTGAATGTAAGAATGTGTTTTTTGAAACATTGTTTGGGTTAACAACTGTCTCGAGAACAGTTGTTTGAAACGAAGATCAGCGTGTATCTTTATCACATTCAGTTTCAGTGTTACTTAAATAGAACATTGAACTTACAAGCTATGTTTGATTAACATCCAGTGTTGTACAACTTCCTTTTTGAAGAACATGTCACTCTGTGTTCTTCAATTCGTGCTGTGGTGTTGATTACATACTGTGAAATTTTGAAAAAGGTCTGCTAGAATTAGTTTTTAAAATTCGATTAGAATAAGTTTAAAATACTAAAAAGATCAGCATGCAGCTTTCCATATTTTCATGTTGGTTTAAAAAGAGGAAACGTAAAACTAGTTTAATTTGACTGCATTTTGGGTTGTATGACCTCCCACTTTTAAGAAGCTTTCACGATTTGTTTTTAAATCTGTGTTGCTTCGTCAACTTTTAATTGGGCCATTTGGAACATTTTCTGAACAACTAGGTTTGTATAAATTGATTTACGGTTAGATTGATTACTGTGTCAAGAACAGTTGTTCGAATTAGAAGCTAGTTCAAACAACTTCCAGGATCAAATAGGTCTATTGTAGGCTAGGTTCGTTTCAACCTTTCAGATAAATATTTTCGTTTGCTTCATGTTTAAATCTATATCCCACGGGTTTGCTCAGTTGTTGTGTTTGCTCAATAATGAACCCCACTCGTTACTGCACACATTAAGAGACAATCACTTCACTCCTAACATCCCTTGGCTTTATTTTTCTTAAGTAGCGGAAATTTCATCATGTTGAATGTTCTTTATCCCGCTATCTTGTTTAAAATTTCCATTGTATTCTGGTTAAAACGTTGAAATAATATTAAAAAGAAGCTTCCTAGTTTGCGAATTTCTTTATAGTTACACGTTTGCACTATGAGTTCCAAAAGAACGAAATTCCAAAAGGCATTGCTTCTGCTATTTCAAATTGTTTGAGAGTGACATTCGTGTCGAGTGATTGGTCACCAATGTATGTTGCTGCTAAATCACTGAGGAATCCGAATTACTTCACGAACCGTTTAATCGTGACCTGGAGCTGGTATCTACAGCAGTCTTTGGCCCTACTGTAACTTGGAAAAATGGTTTGTTATGAGGTTGGTAGCCCAAAACATAATTTGATTACCGTGTACGTTGACAAAGTCTTTCTTCTCAGTGTGAGCGAACCATACAATTAATAGACAAACGAAGCTTGTCGTAGTTTAGATGTTTACAATGATCTTCCACTCGCAGTAGGTCTTTGATGCCTGTTTGAATATAACAATAAGCTGGGAAGGTTTGATACACTTTGTTCTTACCATTTCATTTTTCTTTGCGTGTCAGATAGTCGTGAAAGAATAAAGGTTACCAAATACAGAGAAACACAAGCAGATTTTCTTTCAGCCAAATATTGTTTCATTAGTTCGTTAATCTCGGTGAGGTAAAGGCCTTTTTATTTCTGTTAAGTAACAATTGTTTGAACCAGCTTTGATTAGCTTCGTTTATGTCGGATTTATAAGTTCATGCAGAAGCTTTAGGTTTGATGGACAATTGACGGGTCTTTAATTTGCAATGCATTTGTCAATCAAGAGTCGCTTGTGAACCATTAGACTGAATGCAGACCTGTATACCTGTTTTATTACGCACTAATACTGGTTTCTTTATTGCGTATACCTTCACAATCTAATCATTTGTTATTTGTGATGGTGAGGACTATATCATCTTACTTACATTTGCTTTAAAGAGGAAGATTACCTCGATATCAGTGGACTCAGTTACAACAGAGTAGTGAAGAGACAGAAACTCATTTGGAGAAGTGCACACATTTTGCGAATCTTACTGCTGATTAGTTGCTGATTCAGTATTTATTGTCGAGAAAGTCTTTGTTTTCTTCTGTACAATTCAATGCAAATAAGAAAAGAAAGAAGTTTTTTATTGCAACTTTCTTGATTGCCTTATATTCCTTCGAATAATTATCTATGCGAAATAGCCAGATTGTTTTGAACTTAATTTATTAAACTACCTATGAAAAACGTAAAAGACTTGGTTGCACGATCGTCTGAAAAGCCAACCAGAGAAAGTCAGCCTTGTACTAATTTGGTTCTTAACCCCTGTCCTGCTGAAGCCGATTTTGCAAAACCCTGATCTTTTGAACCAACTGTCCAAATGCTACACTGAAACCATTCATTTTGATCGTTTTGCAGAGTAGAAGTGTTAAGTGTTCCGGATCCTGATTTCTCAAAACTTAAAGGTTGAGAATTTTCAGATTTTCTTACTTTGATGTTTGAAAACATAGCAGGACAAGAATTAAGAGTTAAAATGGAGTGAATTTGCTTTCACTGTGTGCCACATTCGGCCATGTTCTTCTCAAAGGATGCATGCAATGAAAATATTGAGTATTTACACTACTTCCAGTCTTTTCTACGTAGTTGCATCTGGAGAGTTGCTATCAAGTGTAATTCTGATATTTCTTATGTTGAAATAATGTCTGAACACAAACTTCTATTTATCTTTCTTGAAAGATTACAGCAATTTTGGCAGATAGGCTGGGGCACCTTCGAAGCGACGTACTTGCTAGAGGTGCTTCATACGTGTTTAAATTGAAGGAAGCTGTAGGCATTTGAAGAATACGACGTTACTCAAAGTTCTCACAGTCAGGCCGTTTAATGTTTTCTCAATTTGTTTACTAACACCTGGAATCGCTGTGTATGGAAGTACAACGTTTTTACTCTGCTTTCGTGCAAGAAACAAGAAATGAGAGATGGCTTGTTCCAAGTGATCTCGCTGTCAGCGATGCCAACGATAACAAACAGTTCCTTTTGTTTGACGATGTTTTCAAGACATATATAGGCCTATTTCTTACATTTCATTAATTCAAGTAACAAGACAAGTAAAGTTTAGGTCGTTATTAGGGTGTTTGGATTGTGCGAAATATGGAATATTTTGTTAGTATTTTTCCAAGCATGATTTGATGTGTTCCAGGATGTTTTGCATGTTACGGTCTAATTAATTTGAATTGATATTAAAGAACATTGAAAGGAACATTGAAATACTAGAAGCTTCTTATATAAAAATGAATTCTCAGCTTTAAAGAAATGACTTTGGAAAAGTGAAGAAGGTGCTCTGTCAAAATTATTCGTCTTCCTGTGTTTCTGAAGCTCAATCGAAGACTTGCGAGTCGCCACTACCAGTTTTGGTAAGGCCACATTATGTCAAGTTATGAAATGATTGACGTCCATAAATTTCATGTGACCTTCAGCGTCATTGTTTTGGAATAAAGATTCACTGTTTATGTTGTCGGCAAAGATTAAGTTTTTTATATGTTTGTATTCTTTATATTTGGAAGTTTGGAAAAACCTCAAATATATGTTGTTTCAATTTCTGATCATGTTTTAAATGCTTCAAAGTGTAACCGTTTTCTTACTAGAGTGGAAGGTAATTGGTATGTAGTTTTCCAATGTCAAGGTTTTATAATACTAATAGTAGGGGTCCTCATGATGGAATCAAACAATTTTAGTAGCAACTTTTTGGTTAAGGGAGTCTTCAGAAGAATGTCTCAAAAATCGAGCTTTAATTTCAGTTTCGGTCAAGTCAATTTGAACGATAACATTCAAACAGTGTTCTTGTTTATCCATAAGAGTAACTACAGAAAATGGTCTTGATTAATAGAATGTTGTGCTTCTCTAACAAAACAATGTAATAGTCAAAGATATTTATACAAATATGAGGTAAAACTGGTATACATAGATTTGTAAAATAAAGGTTTTTGATCGTTAGATCGCCTTCACGAACTACGGACGTATGTTATACGTATACAAATCTATATATACAAGTTTACCTTATAGTTATATCATTTTAACTACTTTGGCGAAGATGAATCAGTCAGAGATAGGTATGACTGCATAATAGTTTCGTTGTTCCTTTCTATAAAGGAAAAATTGTTGTATAATGTCTCATGATTAGACTGAAATTAGTAGCTGATCTTTGTAAATGTAAGTGAGAAGATGCCCTCAACTTAAATTCTCGATTTCTGTCTGAAATATTGACCTGGATTTTGATGATGATATTAGTCAGTCTCTCATATTATCCGATTAAAGTGGAAACGTGATAAAAATGGACTTGGTAAACATGTTATGATTTGAAATATCGTTCTGCAAAGTCATCAGTCTTTGTATACTACAACACGCAGCTCGGCCTATAGTTGGCAATTATTTGACATTGTTGCATCTCCCACCAGTAGTTATTACAATAAATGATGTGGTTATCTTTAAGATCTTCTAACTGAATTGGCAGATTGTCTGACTGAATTGGCAGATTGTCTGACTTTTCGTTAGACTTGTTGCTTTTGCTTTTTCATTGGATTGCCATTGTAATTAAAAACGTTTTTTAAATCAGAATGTATTTAATATTGTTATTATTATTAATGCAATGGGAATGGTTATGAAAAAGAGAATATTTTTATAACGATTCTGCTCTTTGCAATGAGAGGCAATTTGTCGATAAACAAGCTGTGTTGTGCAAAGTCATGTCGCAGAAAGAATATTTGTTACTGGAGCATTATTTCTTTATTTGCTTCTTTGCGAATATTGTGACTGCAATGGCAAATGAATGGCGTTTTTTAGTAAAAGTCTCTGATATAATTTGTACTAAGAAAATGAAAGAAGCGGTAATTTCGGGAAGATTGCTGGGTGTGAAGATTCAAAACTGCGTAGAACTGAGTATGTTAATAATCAATTAGTCATTCTAGAGACCTCCATTTCTACCTGTAACCGTTTTGATTCATAACATACAGCGATTACTTTAGAAAGAAAAGAGCACTTATTGCGTTTAATACAGATTCTGGAAAAAATGAAGTCGTACGTATGACATCCTTTACTTTATTTTTCAAGAAAAGGCTCAAAGCGAGCAGCGAGTGGGGAGTGTTCCTACTGGGTTACTTTTTGAACGACAAACGTTTTACACACACTGAAGGCCGTGCAATCTAAGAAACTATTTAGACCAGTACATTATGTGTAAAACAATAGATACAAAATGCCTAAGCAGTGATGGTTTATGTTTCAAAACCATATAGTCTGTATTAGTTGCTCTGTGTAAAGTCTCTATGAGCTAGTGCAAGTACACCGCGCATGCTCAGTAATACTAATTTCCAGGAAGCAGTGGAGGGCACGCAAGAGCTATTTCTATCAAAACAAACAAGCCTTGTGATGGGTCGCAATAATGTCACGAGAATAAACATCGTTGCTTCTCTTTGGACAAGAAGTACTTAGTAACTGATTTAACGAGGCAGAATGGACTTTTTTTCATATTTTAGAGTTCAATATTTCGGAATATATCTCCCAAGTATTGTCTTTCAGTGGCTTCAGATTCTAAGTATCACATAAAGAGAGTGTTTACGTTGTAAAGTCAATCGTTTTCTAAGAATCGAGTTTCGAGGCACTGCGTGCCACGTCTCATTTGAACAGTGGTCTGACGAAGAACACAGTGATTTTATTTTGGTCCAAAGTGTAGATCTGTATTCACGACCAGTTGGTCTAAAGGCAGCAGTAGCTCTGCATTGAGATCGTGGAGAGAAGTGGACCCCGGGTTATATGATGTATGGTGCAGGTAAACACCCGTAGCGAGCTTGTACATGTTAAGACAAATAACTTGCAATCGTCTTCGGGTTACAAATTTCAAACCCTCAGATTCATAAATGACCTTTTGGTTTTAGTTTACAGTTTTTGTATAGGAGAGAAAAACGGGATTTGTTTGATGCTATATTTGTTATATCCACATCTCCATGATTTAGATGTATCTTCAACCAGGCGTAGTATGGAACAATGAAAGCTTTTCATATGCGGAAGCGGAAAGCCAACATTTGAAAGACCATACCAGTTTAGCAGGCCTTCATTTATAATCTAAATCGACCCATAAACCCTTTTCTTCGAACTCACACATACAGTTAATAAGACTGACTTATTTGTTGGTAACAAAAAATAGGCATCCGTTTGTGATTCCAAGTCAGTAGTTTGGCAATAAGAAAATGTTAAGTTGATAACGATCAATGATTTGATTAGGACTTCTGATGTCATTGGCGGTTTCTACGAAAAACTAAATTAAGCCTAACACTTGAGCTGGTTTTGGACCATTCCTGCCTCAAGGAGTACAAGGTATAATTACAACCTTTTTATTGAGTTTTGGTTTGAAAGTGTGGCAGGACAAGAGTAAACCTGGTAGAGTAAAATGGTTTTCCAATACTAAAAACCGAAACTGTAGGAATAGTTTTTGCTTTTTCAAGTTCTCTTGTTTCTAGTTTTTGAGTTTGAAAAGAGTTTCTAAAACTTTACGTTCGATAACATGTTTTTTCGTTCTATGAAACTGCATTTTATGGTTCTATTTTAATTCCTCAGTCTGTCTATGCGATCTTTCCTGTTTTCATTTAAAAACTTGGCTGCTACATTAACTGCTTCTTGATTTTGGTTTCAGGGTTTGACTTAACCGTTAGCAAACACGCAAAATACGAGCGTGTTTTCCAAATTATTCCAAATTTGAGAGCCAAATATCTGGTCCCTAGCAAGATTCTGCTAGTAGATTTTCACCAACAAATTTGCACTGTGTATAAGTCATGGAAAGTCCGTGGCATATAAATCTATGATCATTTTCGTCAACAGACCAACTAGCAGATTTTTTTGATTCGATACAAAAATCGAACAGGTCAGCGACTCTAGTTTTTGTATATAACATTTGTCTTTCTACATACTGTGTCTCGTTGTTTCAGATGGTATCAGAGACTTCAGACAAAAACGTAATAGCAGGTGATTTGTCATATGAAAACTAGAGTTATCATGCAAGCGTCTAAGCTAGTCAAACTTAAAATATCGGTTTAGTTTTCTCTTTCAAAAAAAAGACCAAAGCATACAGAAAAGAACAAAATAGCAAGTGATTTATCCTGTGAAAACCTAGAGTTACCATACAAGCGTCTAAGCTAGTCAAACTTGAAGTCTGACCAAAGAAATTGTGAGAAATTACGTTCCTTACTGGAAAATCGTATTGAAACGGGCCGATGAACCGGCTATGAATTTGATAATGAAAGTGAAACCAACAGTTTAGTTGTTCAGTAGGGTACAGTACGAGTTGAAATTTGCCAAAGATCGATCACCTTCGGTAGGTGCAAAGTTTTACTGACTTATTGAGAATATAAAGATTGTTTAGTTGAATAGATTGAATGCCCAAATTGTAAGACTATCGTTTTTTTAATACCTTTGATCCTGCCTCGATTAGCTATGTTAACTGCCTGTAAGGATTTTTATATTAACTGTTCGGAGTTTAATAAAGTTTATCAATATCGATTCATTTTGCTAGTAGAAACTTATTCAACTAGCAAACGTTTTCTAGTGGCAACGAACCGTAGGTGTAGCCCTGGTCTGTAGTCAAGTTCCCTATTTCAATCAATTCTTGTATTTCTACAGCTAGAACCTATCGTGTATAGTTATCAAAGTTCTTCCTTGCTTCTGAAGCAGTGAAATGTGAACGCTAACAGAAATGTCACCAACGTTTGTACAGTCAAGAAGAAGAAGATTACTTTGAAGCAGGATTACTTTGATTTTGAGTAGCTACCATATGATGACTACATCTTATTGAGCCTTATTATGAGTAGTCTGTGCAAACTTAATGAAGATAAAACGAAGCTTCAAAGGCTGTTGTAATAATGCAAGAGTTGTTGTTTCCTAATTTTTAGGAATGCTTAGTTAATGTGGGCATACAGAATTTATTGTTTTTATACACATTTAATATTTTCTCCTTTTTTTTATAGAGTTTTATTGACATGAAGCTTTGGTTGGTTCCGGGTTTTTCTTTCAGTAATATTCCATCTGTCATTTTTCCAATTACAGGAGCGGAGAACCATCACACTCCCAGAAGAGCGGGGTGTGCCTCAACTGATGAAGACAGCAGTGATGATGGTCAGCGGCAACACCAGAGATACGTTGATCATGATATATTTCGATCAACACCCACAACTGTCACGTACCACACCAATGGATATGAAAATGAAACTATGTCCCCTGAAGTCAATGCCGGAATGGGACCCCGAACCGTTGGCTTTGGACGGCCAAGGATGAAGTCCCAAACTTCGTTACATTGTCTCGAGGAGGAAGTTCAAAATCCAACGAAAAATTCTTTTCAGTTTCATTCTACAAGTAATAACGGGGTCGCACAACAGTTGGAAAATGAAAGTAGACTCTGTAGTGCGATCTTTGGCACAGGTAAGAAAAACTGGTCTTTGAAAAACATTGTAGGTGAACTTCCTGTCAATATGTCGAGGGAACAATTTGTTAAAGCTTTGAAAGGACTTGAGGTGAAAGGTATTATACATCGAGAGAGGAATCTTCCTCCAGTTTGGAGTACGGTATTTCAGTGTCAAGATCAAACAGCCATAGATGCCTGCCCTACCAGTCCAGTGAACAATGGAGCTTCCCTTGGTAATGGTTTTGCCGAAGAGTCAAGTGCCATTCCTCAATTTTATCCAGCATCGTGGTCCCCTCAAGGAATGATAACACCGCAAACTTACTTGTCTTGCACACAAGAACAGTCAACTTCAGTTCTCAACTCCAATGGAGAACAACTATTTCCTAAAGCAGAATTTCCCATACTTGATAAAGGGCTTATCTATGAAGATGAGCCTTTGTCGCCTACTTCACAAGATGCTTTTGGTTACAACTCTGGCTTACATTTCGAAAACCTAAATGGTTTCGTCGGACATGTCAACGAGGAGGTGGCATTCAAGCAAACAGTTCCAGTTAGTCCTCCTTTATCACCACCACCAGCGGCTTCATTGTCCCCTTGTCAAGGGTCCTTTACTGTTTTGGAGCTTCAACAAGGAATTGTGCAGTATCTGCGCAACATTAACCGGCCATCGAGAGCTCTTGAAGTCTCAAAGGCTGTAGGGCTTACCTCGAAGAAAGACGTCAATTCTCTTCTTTACCAGTTGGAGCGCACAGGTGTGGTTTACAAGATACACGATTCTCAGCCTCCAATGTGGGCTCTGAGTCCTCCAAAAAGGCGAGGT
This sequence comes from Umimayanthus kanabou, assembly GCA_025403525.1. Taxonomy (NCBI): domain Eukaryota; kingdom Metazoa; phylum Cnidaria; class Anthozoa; order Zoantharia; family Parazoanthidae; genus Umimayanthus; species Umimayanthus kanabou. The sequence continues at coordinate 14,250 of JAOBYH010105544.1, forward strand.
GTCTGCGGGCCTGGCGTGATTGGTGAGGAGCGAAGACGAAGTACAAACGGATATGATGAAAAGATCTCCAGTTCTAGTCCGTTTCCAAGATCGCATTCAAGCAACGGTCTGGTGAACCTTGGTGAAATTCTATATTCAGACGGCCTACGATCAACTGTCAGGAGAGAGAATGCCAGGCCTCGAGCTCGTAGTTTTGGCCCTCCGTCGTCTTCCAGCTCGCAAGAGAGCTTTCTTAGGTACTGCGAGTACTGTAAAGTGCCACTGAACTCCAGTGCGCAGACTCAGGAACACTTGAAGAGCACGAAACACAGAAACAAGCTGGCGAAGATGGTGTTTAGAGATTATCCAACGTTCTGTGAATATTGCAAGGTATGTGACGCTTGGCTAGCTTCGTTTAATTTTTTTAATGTTAATATTTTATAACATTGGCTGCAGGTGTACCCAGATGACAAGACTGATACTCCTGTGCCTTTTTCTTCTCCTTTTTTGTTCCTTCTTTTTTCATATTGCTGTTCATAGTTTATATACAGTTTATATGAACCTTGTATACAGTTTATGCATTATGTACCTAATAGATTTTGCATATAGATATCGAAAGTAAATGTCTTGTACTTAATATCATTCTGTATTGAAAATGTATTTCATTATACTCAGTATAATGAAAGTTGTAAAATTGCTCACAAAACCGTATACTACCTCCGACCGTGTAGCAACTAGATTAAATTCATATATATGTTAACCAACTTCCAAGCATTTTTCTCTTTTTAGCTATTTCGGGAAGCTGATACCCCATTTTTTTCTAATTTCGTCTCGGGCATTTCCAATGAAACATAAACTCAGGTACCAGGAGCTCTGGGAATACGACCGTAGAGTCTTGCTCTGTCAGCCAGCGGTAAAATAAATGGTGCAAAATGTAAAGTTGACTTACTAGCTAGAATACTAGTAAGGAAAAGGAACTGACACATTAAGAAGGGAAAATGACAAAAGAGAACAACATATTGTAACTAGACTGACATTTTGACAAACAAATAAACAGACATCGAAAAACTAGTTTTGAAATAAAAAAAAGTTGTTCTGCGTTAGCGAGTAAGCCAAATATATGGAGTGGTTTGATCAACAAGGATTTGATACGGTGCTGTTCGGTCGATCAGTAGACGTAATTTGATTAAATAGCGTTTATAACTGATCTGCATGTAAAAAATTGTCTTTGTTTGTACTAAGGTTAAAACATTTGTTAAAAATGTATTTATTTATTAATATATATAAAATAAACAAAACATGAATCCACAAACATGACATTAACCTCAAATATGCAAACATTTTAGAGCGAGGCGTGAGCGATCTATCAAAGCGGTTTTTCTTATGGTCTTGGCACTCTACAAAGGCCCAAGTACCGTCAGTAAACGAAAGAAAGTCTTCCCCCAGGGTGTACCAACCTCTGATCAGTCCAGTTTGAAGCTCAGTTTTTGCCATAGTTTCTTCATTACTCTGGTGAAGGCCGCAGTACGTCAGCGACCGAAATTTCAGTAACGTTATTAATTATATAGTGTAAAACAGTTTTAACAAATATTTTATCCTATATAAGAACAAAAATATTTTCTTTACAGATCAGTTACAAACGCTATTCATTCGGCAGGTGGATATGGTAGTGGTTAGTTTTTTTTTTCCGTAAGAGCGCCAACCTTTTGTCAGAGGAAACTGAGGAATTATTATTGTCTGTCATATGTCATTGACCATAGGATTTTTGGCAAATATCATTTGCTAACACTGGAAGCTGTAGCATGACACGAATTTATAAAAAATATCAATGTTAAAAAAAATGTGGTTGCTTGTGTGAAAGTGCAGATGCAAGATATATTGCCTTGTGATCTTCAGGTTGAGAAATTTATTTTGTTCGGATAAGTTTGGTGCCACCTTGTCAAAGGCTTAAAACAACTGTTTGACGTTCTTAAGAAAGGTTTCAGTACGATAATTAATGCGCATATATTTCTTAGGTTCATCTGAACTCGGAATCTCAAGCTACCGAGCATTTCAGCAGCAGCAGACATGAACAAACAGTTGCTAAGTCTCAGAAGGCGCCCACACGACAACACCCAGATTTGCGCAGTGATCTGACAGTTACGCCTAACAAGTGGACCGTTACCACGCCTTATTCGTACCAATTGGAGCTGTACAGAAAAGCTATGATGAACAACTCTGTGTGTTTCCTCCCCACGGGTACAGGGAAGACTCTCGTCTCGGCTCTTGTTATCGCGCACATGCTGAAGATGAACCCAACTCGTCAGGTGATCTTCCTGGTGGACCGAGTCTTGCTGGTTCTTCAACAGAGTGAATACCTGAAGAAAGAGCTCTCGGACATCATGGTTCATGATCCGAAGCGTGGTGAGAGGTCCATTCGTATTGGTGCCGTTTGCGGTGAGATGAGGAAACTTGAGCACGGTGCTCGCATCTATGAGCATGATCTTTTGGTTATTACCGCCGACTGTTATAGAAACCATCTCAACAACGGGACACTGAGGTTTGAAGATGTTTCCGTGATTGTCCTTGATGAAGCCCACCATTGTAACAAGGACCACCCGTATAACGTGATTATACGGGATTACTACCTCGGGCAATTCAACTCACAGCACCACAGACCTAAAGTCCTAGGGCTTACTGCTTCACCTGCCGGAGAAACAAATCTTGAGAGGACGGTGAAGAAGTTACAGCGACTCCTAGCAAATCTTGGTGGGGCAACTCTACTGACGGTAACTGAAAATGTGCGGGATTTACACGAGAAGACAAGCAGAGCTCGTTTGGTCTGCCTGTGCACGGACTACACATCGACCGAGTCACAACTGCTGAATGTGCTTATTGAGTATGCCACAAAGTGCTTCAACCTGGCTGTGCGAGTGAGCGAGTTGAAGGACTACAAAGACATTTTCCAACCTCCAGCCGGAGCGTTGCTATCCAGCGATGACATATATTCGATCTCACGCGTAATCGACAACATAATGATACTGTCACGCACTGAAGGTAACGCGCTCAACTCCCTTCTTCATCTGCAGTCAGTGTGTGACGCTGTGTGCACTTTGCAGGAGTGCGGGGAGACTGTCGTCCTGGATGGACTACAGGAACTGTTGGACGATGGAACGCCGCATGGTTTCGACTGGGCGGAGACAATGGGACTTCCTTGCAGTATCCTCAAGTCGTCGCTGCAACAGCTTCTCTTGTCAGGTAAGAGTAAATCCTGTTTAGCTTTAGATTTTAATTTGATGAAGTCTGTGTCCATGTTTTGAGTCATTGGCATAATGTAGCAAAAATTTGATGTTAATGTTTCCAAAAAGATATATTCGATATGACATGTATTCATTGGTACTTGGTGATGATGGTAATAATCTTTGATGATGAAGCTTGTCACAGAGGTGCTTTTCACAAAGTTCCTACAAATAAAGACTAATGTACATACAATAAAAAGTAAATAGATAAAGTATAGATCAATAAATAGATAAAAAATCAAAGTTAACTAGGTGTTTCATTATAAGATAAAATAGAAAAGAAAAAATCTTGAACACAGCGTACTCTTTATCCCTCTCCTGCACAAGCTCACCTAGCTTAAGAACATCTCATTTCAATTTTTGCTCAGACAAATTCCGACAATGTCTTGCAGGCGGAAAATGAACTTTCTGCAAAACTGAACCAGGGACTTTAATTCATCGTCTCCTTTATGACCTTTTTCAGAATGTAATTAGCTGAATAGATTCCTATCTAGGCCATGAAAATATTTGATGTTATGTTGTTAGGTTTAGTAAAGTGTGAAGCTCCGTTCTAAGATTAATAATACTCATTTACCAGGTATTTCATGTTTTCCTGTAATTTTTGAACTTTTATTGCGTACAGACAAAACTTGTAGTAAATATTTATTCAAGAAAAAGAACAGCATTTAAAAATGAAAGCCAGATTTTGTGCCATAAACAATTATTATCTTGCTCAGTTATGATACTCTTAATTTTCTCGTTGCCACTAGAATATAAATTTTCCATGTCTGATATTCTAATCTTGTGGTATGTAACACTAAAGCAATTAGAAGCTGACTGTATAGACTATCCTTGTAGAAATGTACTCTATATATACTATATACTATATACTCTATATATTCTATAATATATACTATTACTGGTTACCCCTTCACTTTCGTGTTCATTTTCCGCAAATTACCATCTTAATTTCCCACGACCAACTCCCATCTGGCCTTGTAGCTCAGTTGGTAGAGCCACGGTGATCTGTTCCGGAGGTCGTGGGTTCGAATCCCACTGGGTTCAGAGATGTTTTCTCTTTCGCCATGGCTAATTTCCCTTTCGTAAATGGTCGATGCCATTTATAACAGATGGTATCCTTTCCAACAACAGTCGGTGCTATTTGTA
>JAOBYH010105545.1:0-11281 GCA_025403525.1 Umimayanthus kanabou
GTATACATTAGTTAGCACAGACTTGAGCACAAGTAGTGCCTCTGTTTGTATTCATCTCAAATTTAACGTTTCTTCAATTTTTATACAATTCAGTGTTTTGGTATATTCACCTCTGGTGAATGTCCTGCGTTCTTCATCTCCACTTGGGAGAGCAGGCGCGACCAAGTCTCGAGTGAGCATGGTCACGAGCGCGTGCTGCTCAGTATTGTGTTTTTGTTTTGTGATTACATTGAATTTTAATTATAGTTCATATTCTTTTTAATCTTTTATTCACTGATTTGGAATATGCTAACACAATCAGGCTGGATAAATATTTTGTGCTCCTTACATTCCCTTTGGAGAATAAGCTTAAACCTTTGACTAACTATTCAGTTGTCTGATGATCGCAAAGAGTTAAACTCGAGTTACATCCTCCATTCAAAACATAGCCTTTTGACTATTCAACGTTCTAGGCTTTAGTTCGGTAATTAAATACGACTCAAAATGGGCGAAGGCTGTTGAATTTAATACCTCAGACGCTGAATTTCAGTCGAATCGAATTACTGAATTGACATCGAAGCGGGTGTTACAGAGCCAGAGAACTGAGAAAAATGCTAAGAAAGATGGGGAGAGGCTACTGGCTAGCGAGCGGCCTTGAAGTGCAGATGTGGCAAACCCCATAATACCCCATATATAATACGCAAAAGAAAAAATGACCTAATACAATACAATACAAAGTGGAAAATGTAGGAAACTATATCATTACAGGTGGTAAGTTTTTCAGTTTCGGACAGTTTACGCGAGTTAGGTATTTATGTTTGGGACGAACGAAATTTCATATTCACTGCACCCTCATTACTGTATGTTCTTTAAATCATTCTCAAAATTAACACATCCATTTTGTACTAGTTGGCTTAAGTGTGTGTTATTTTTGTATGTTTAGCCTGGTAAAGGAAATGTTGCACAAACAAACCCCTTTAACTGCTTCGACGTGAAGTAATTTTTCTAGTATCATCATACAAATATCACTGTATCATTGTGGCTGAAACTATTTACACGATCGAGATTATGACGGAAATAAATATACTAACCAGTGCTTTTGTGTCGTTCGGACAAGGCGCTCCTATTGTTAGGCCAAACAAGCAGGGAATAAGAACAAGTGGCAACATTGCGAGGAAATCAATGGAAAGTCAAAGAGCAAAAATAGGGCAAGAAAACCTCAGTGAAAATATGTCAAAGCATGTTATACCAGCTTTGTCTCCCAATCCAGGTGTTCTGCCAAACACAGCTGCTGATTTGTAAATGTTTGAGTCTTTCATAGCATAGAAAAAACATATTTATCATGTGATACTGCTTCGTTCAACCTGCTTCAACATGGGCTGTTCCTTTGGTGTACCTTGCTGTGTATCGCGTGTGTTTAGCTGCACCGGCTACACGACAAGATGTGAGATTATTTTAATATATTTTGTTTTTGTATCCACCCTGGAAATTAATCAGTGTATAACCTCACTGGTTCACGTACCATATGAAACGATGGAATCGTGAAATTTGGCGTAAAAACTCTTGTAAACCCTGATCTCATTTCTAATCGTAAAAAGTTAGTGTGGGTCCATAATTAGGCTTGGAGATGGTAGATATAAAATCCCTTTTCTCGGTTTTAAAAAATCGGAGTAAACATGAAGTGTTTAGAATTTATATTGTAATAGTTCTTTTAACCACACTCGCGGAGTAATCGATACCGGACCCTATTGTAAGACTTTATCATCACAAGAAGTCGTTATACCAGTTAATTGGCTGTTAGTTTCACTCAAACTTCAAAACAAAAAACGTCATGCAAACGGCACATGTTTCTTTTTTGGCGAAGGTTAAAGAAAGAGGGGTACTCATACCCTGAGGGGAGGGGGTGGGGGGTGCAGTCACAGCGGAAAATGGCAAACTCGGTGTTTTGTGATTTACTGGAGTAGTCACATAGATTTTGTATGTGTTAAGTTTTGTTACCATGATCCTAAACTTCCGACAAAACAAAAATATATTGGACATATTGACATAGAATAGCTGAAAGAATATTGAGGAAAATGTATGTTCTTCTGCTGATCAAAAGATTACCTGTCTCAAAGTAGAAGGCCCTGTTTATCAAATATTCTCACTTCTCATGTTTATCTCGAGTAAAAAAGGAGCTTATCCACCACAAAATTTGGAATTTAACGATGCCCTTAAAAGCGAGAGGACTCTTTTTCCGCTCTGATAATAAATGTTTTCTGAAATTTATAGTTAAAAACAAATGAAAGTTTCAGTCAAGTTTACAGACAGTTTAATTTTGACTTACTGTATTTAGTTTTTCAGATCTATCAAATTGACAACATGACAAGTTTGATAATCAGGCCACTCTGCCAGTTTTCCAGACATAATCCAACACTCAGACAAAACAATGATAGTATTTCCGAGCACACTGCCATTTTTGGGGTGCTTCTGTGTATACCAAAATTCACTGACGTTTAATTGTCGTTTAATTGGTGAAGTTCATTTTTACCGCTGGATAAGTCATTGTTTTTGAGTTGTAATTCAGATTTGCTGGGGTACACATAGAAAGAACCCGCACTTGAACTATTTGGACATTCTCGATACACTTAGAGATCAGTTGAATGCTACAGTATTCATTCTACAGCATATACTGTAGCTGACCAGTTCTTTTTTGATAAGAATGCATTTTAAAAACAAATATTCATTAGGTGTATTCATGATGGCGTCCCCAATTTAATAGCATAGCAATACAAATCAATACAATTTTTTTTATTTCCACTTAGTTTAATACTAGGTAAAATGTACACAAACGACAGTATTAGGAAAGTTAAAAGATAGTGGATGCACACCCGAAATAACTTTAAGAGCTAATTTAGTTGGGTACCCCTTATATTGGAAGTTAAATGTAAACTTGTCAGGGAAGTACAACTATATATTATGATAATATAGTTATTCAGGCAACACACACAACGCACACACACACACACACACACACACACACACACACACACACACACACACAATCCAAAAATATACACAATGAGTAGAGGAAAGAATAAAGAAAACTGACGGAGTAATCAAGTATTTGCTACAAAATAAGACAGAAACTGAAGACTAAAAATTATACGCTTAATTCAGTTACTGTCAGTGAAACTAGAATAGCTGAATAAAAGTTTCGCTTTAAGTTCCCGTTTGTAGCAGCGGAAAGTTAAAGTTTTCATTGATTTATCAACTTCATTCCAGACTTTTGGATCAAAAAATTTAATAGCAGTAGGAAGATATCTGAAAATTAAAAAAAGTAGGAAGTTCCATCCCTTCTTTCGGTAACGTTGAAGCACCTGCTTCACTTGAGAGGGTGGAGAACAGCGTGGATGATTCTTCAGTTATTAAGAGCAAAATTGTGTTTTTGACCAATGTTTAAAAGAACAATCAGACAGTATTGTTTTGAACTGTTGTCGATACCTTACGAAAAACGAATCAATAGTCTATGTATTAACAAGCTCCTCTCTGTACACATTATTCAGAATTCAACGTTATCAATATGCAACGTTCATTTTTTATCCAAATGTAACTACAAATCAAGTTTGCTTACTCACTGCTTCAACTTTTTAGATTACACTGAATTCAAATGCGCTGTCGTCAGGGGATTAACTTGGGAATATTTTCATAATTTTGATTATAACGTATTCCCGCTACCGCTTGTACCTTGGACTGAGAAAAAACACTGTCTTCTATCATGGGGCTGCAATTTACTGGAATATCACTATTTTCTGCACCGTGGCCACATTCACAGTTGTGTCTTTTTTTGGACAGTTCTTCGGCTTGAATATTAAAACATGGGCAAAATAAATGGAGCTCTTCATGAACAGCAACAGCAAGAAATTTAACATACTTTATTTCAACTTGAAATTGCATTTAAACAAAGGCTAACACCTCTAACTAATTGAAGTGATATAGATAGGTCTTCAGTCGGTATCTGGAATAACCACAAGGGGTCAAATGAGTTTTCAGTTAATGGGATTTAATTGATCGATAAATGAGGAGAAAAACAAACAGGAACAAAACAGCTTTCAATATGACTCAGTCGACACAAAAACAATCAATCAATCAATTCTAGTTACTATATTGGAGATAAACATGGAGACACAATAGCGTTGAAATGAGGAACTCAAGGTTTTTGTTGAGTTCAGTGTTCTTATAATATCCTTTTAAAAAAATCTGGCCAAGAAGGTTTTATGGATAAGTTTTAAGAGACTCTATCATATAAACTATATACCGTTTGGACGTGGCAAGTTAAGTGTTGGGTCAGTCAAAAAAGGAAATCCTATAATAACTATTCTAATCTAAACAGGTAAATTCTTATTTTTTTAAAGCCGCGATCTAGGGCACCTGTTCACTACACCACGAGCAATGAAGATTGGTTTTTATCTCGCGGGTACTCCCCAAATTTTAGGGTGGGGGTGTGCCGCTGGGACCCCCAAAGCCTGACCCTGTTCTTGATCAAGAAAAGCTTTAAAATGATACCCTGTTATTGACTCAAAGCAAGAATTTAAAAACATACCCTGTTCTTGACAAATTTCGTAGCATATTTTTTATTGAGAATATCACTGCGTTATGTTGCACTCCTAGTTGCACTTTGTGATTTGAAATAAAACTCCTCTGTTGTTTAATAATTTTTCGGAAGATAAACAAAGCAGACAGAGAATATCCGACAAAATGAACAAACCAGACAATAAATATCTTCAATGAATAGATTTTTATTTCATACGAAACGCATACAAATTGCAAAATATACAGACCTGAAAAAATATCTAAAGTTATATTTCTGTTTCGGAATTCGGCCCTTTCCGAAACCTTTTATTCTAAACTCGCTTAAATTTGACACCCTGTTCCCGATCTAAAACATCGTATTTTCTATGCCCTGTTCTTGACAAAAAGGCTTGAAAACCATACCCTGTACAGCGGCACATACCCGTATAGTCAATATATGGGAGTACCTCCCGGGGTTTTGTTTGTTAGTAAGAGAAACTTTGAAACTGTTAGACTGATTATATATTTCTAATCTTCTCTCAATGTCTTGTAAACTTAAATGTACCTTATAGTTTAACATTTTCTTTTGAATTATTTTTTAGAAATTATTACAAACTAGTTTTATAGAATCGTTGTATCGTCAATAATAATATTCAGATTTGTGGGACTACTGTCAATATTTTTTATTATAAATATTATTATCATTATCTTACTATAATTATTAATACTAATACTATTTATTATTGTTATTATCATTATCATTACTATTGTTACTATTATAGTTGTTATCTATTAGCATTATTATTATTGTTAATAGTTAGTATGGCCATAAAATAACAGACACCGTGATAAAATTTCCCATATCAACGGTTCAGGCAGCAAATCGTGGTTTCAAAACTCGGGAAATATGTTTTGAAGTCGGAATGGTTTTGAATCTCGGAACTGAAAATCGTATATCCTTTGTACCAACGGCGGGTCATATTAACCAGGCTTATTGTCTACAGGCTCGTTTACTCCTAGACCATATCTTTGTACTTGTAACTTTTTTCCCGGTACATGCACTTTTCGTCCCGTTTCGATCGTGAAATCGAACGTTTTCGGAAATGATATGTCATATAGCTGATAGGCTTAGCTTTTACTCTGCTAAAACTGTTCCTGCATGTGTAAACCCGACGCTGTAGCGTTGCATAACGGAACCGAATTTGTGTGTAATGCAAACGAGGCCCAAGACAGATACAGAATTAATCCAAAAACAAACCAGCCTCCAAAAGCAGACGCCTCATTTCCTTCGCGTCTGCTTTTGGAGGCTAAAAACAAACTCATGGGCGCATAATTGCACAAAGCGGAGTTTATAAGAACTTTATAGGGAAATTCGTGTGCGTGAATGCGAGGGTTATTATTTTTGAAACTTTAATACAGTTTCTCTTTAGTGGGCTGCAAAGTGTTCGAGTGGTTGGTGTGCCTGGCTCGTAACCTGAAGGCCGTTAACCTCTGTGTTTTCCCTTAAGCAAGGCCCTTTACTTCTACTCAAAACGATATTGATATAAATGAGTGAATGTGCAAACTTGCAACGGATTAATGTTTTATCACAAACAGACTGTATCTGAAGAATTTTCTTTAAAACTTGCGCACTTTGGTAGCTTAAATGCTTGGCAGTTTGACATGCTAAAATTGATTGAAGAAAGTTCAGTCTTGATATTTTAACACTATGGAAACCGGAGATAAACGTCGGCATTATGAGCCACTTGGCTCGGGTACAAACTTAGGTTATTAGTTTTTATCTTTAGTATAGTTTCAGCCATCTGCCAAGCAATTAAAATGTTTTGATCACAAAAACCGTTACCAGGAGAGAGGCAACTCTTGTTTGTCCATAACACACAAATATAATTTTTTATTGATTGAATTTCTTTCTGAATCTCATAAATCAGTGTGTAGTTATTTCCTGTCTTCGTACACGTTTTATCTTGCCCAAGCAAGGAAAAACCCCTTAACTTATCAGTCGTCAGATTACACAACGAAACTATTGTTCTGTAATGGTTTCTGATTAGTTTTTAATTGAGCAGTTGTTTCGGAATTCCTTCTTCTCCCCGCCCCCTCTCCCTTAGTTACTTCACTGTAAAGTCTGCCTGGAAGCCTTTCGACACAGTCAATGCATTGAATTGATAGAATCATCAGCGTTAAACCTAACTCCATTTTTTGTACAATAAGACATCCTCAGTGCTTTTTCTAATCAGCTTCATGTGCTGTTGATGCTGGACAATTTTGCGCGCATGTAAAATAATTATGCAATTATGCAGTGAGTTCCTGTAATCCTACCCCACCCCACTCCTTCCAGTCGACGCTATGTGAGATCAGAAGGCAACCAAAAGGTCCGACTTGATATACGGTTTAACCTTTGCAGACTGGGCTTTTTTGTTCTTAAAGTTGCCGGGAGCTTAGGGAAAGAACTGCTCCCACCGCCTCCCCCCGTCCTCCTAAATGATTTATAATTCATTTTTAAATAGCTGTGTTTTTCGCAATACTTGACTTTATTACATTTTGTGTCAAAAGTGATTACATTTTACGTTACTGCTTCACTCTGTGTCAGTTGTTACATAGGCTTATTGGAATTTGGATTCCCAAAAATGTGAGTTGGGGGGGGGGGGCGCAATTGGGGCGTTAGGGGCTGAAAGAGGACTTGTTAGCGTTAGAGATGGGGCTTAATAAAACTATTTAAATAAGCAAACTTTGCTTTTGGTTACTTCTAAGGCACATCGGCCAAAAGTAAAATCCAATGTTCACTAAACTGGGTTTGTTAACATGCAGCTGATGATCAGTCCATTCTAGGAGCCGTCGCAGGTATCAGCTCGGTAAGTGTTTGTCGAAAGTATAAACGCCGATGACTTAGAAAACAAAAACAAAAAAATCGACTAGAATTCTAACGATTGTGTAAATCCAATTACAAATATGTTAAAACCAAACGTTTTCATTATTAATTTGGCCGAAAGCGATAGTAATATAATGGTTGTTATTTACACGCAATTAGGATATGTTTATATTGTTTCTATTAATTAAATGTTTGTTTTTCGGTAGCTACACTAATTAAACCTTCACAAAACATTTTGAACCTTTTGCTTTGAAATGTATATTGTCATTAAAAGAAGCACTGGTTAGTTATATGTTGTAGAATGAATACCATTCGAAGAAAGTTACGGCGAGTTTTGTTCAGAATTACATACCTTCAAAAAATTTAGTTTTGCTCTGTTTTTTAGCTGGTGTTCTCAAAGACAAAGATCCACATAAATTAGATTTAATTTATTTAATTAGGGCAATTAGAGTAGATATTAAATACTGAAATCCAGTTAACCATAATTGCTACTCACCTCTTGGAAAGCTTTATCACCTTCTAAACATTTTAATTGCGTACGGTAATATTGTTGTCTGCTTTTTTATGGACACTAACAATAGACAATTGTTCTTTCACCTTCTTAACATTTTAATTGCGTACGGTACTATTGTTGTTTTCCTTTTCATGGACACTAACAATAGAGTATTGTTATTCACTGATAGTTTATAAAATCATCGACACACACTTGTTTTGAACTAACACTCTAAGAACTGGTCAATTTGGCGGTAAGTAAGCAATTCATTGCTCAGTATTATTTCGCGTCTTGGTCGTCGTCTACAGTGTACATTTTCCTTCTTCTACTGGCTTCTTGTGTTTTTATTGTATTTTTTATATTGTTTTTTTATGAAATTACTGTACAAGCTGTACCTCTTTGTATTAATACTTTAGCATTCTGACCTTCTCTATCGACCCTTTCTGCATTTGCAAATTGTATTCTTATTGCAATTTCAGGATTTCTAAAAATAAAAATCATCCTCGTTGTTGTTAAAGGCTTCATGTTTTGAGTTTCTTTTACATCTACATTGCTCATGAGTCGGTAAAATCACAAATATTAAACCAACTGTATCAAACTGAGAAAAATCTAAAACAATCAGATCACTTAAACGCTCAAAATATAAAAGATTAACATCAACTGCAAAGTTTATACAATGTAGTGAAATGTTTGTATGAACTAAAAAAAAAATCTACTGCCTGTGTTGGTTTTAAAAATATGGTAATACCATATCTAGAGGGAAGGAGCACGCTCCAACTGTTTATTGTAACGAGGAATATCATCTCTGTTACTTTATGGTACTGTGTATTTGCCTGTATGACCGATAAGTAGCAGGTATTTGTGTATACCAATGTAATTCTGAGAACAATTTGTACAAAAGCGATAACTAAACTAGCTTTCTTTCTTCTTTGAAAATAATGGTAACTGTAACTCTTGAATGGAAATCTAGTGTCAACCAAGACGAATGACGGTTTAGCAGTAGCTCGTTTTCCAGCACTCAAACAAATTCACTAAACAATTTTTGGGTGAAATGTTATCAGACTTTACTTTGGGTTATTTTTAACTAGGTTGTATATTATAATTGTTAGTACCGTTTCGATTGTTTGCGGCGTAAATTGGCCGAATGTCTCACATACAAAACCTGTGACTTTGGCACAAGAAAACATGCCTAGGTTTGTACTTTCTTCCTTCGAAGGGGAATTTGTCTTTTACCTTTAAATTTTTATCTTCAAATCTCAATTACGGAAAGGTTTTTCTGCTTAAATCACTCTTTCTGTAAACAAACGATTTAGCCGTTCCCATCAGTAACACCTTTCAAATAAAAAACGAGCGTCCATTGCATGCCCTGGCGAATCGCATTCATTCATTCACGGTACTCGGTTATTTTGTCAATTTCCAAGATTCTAAGAATGTGTTCTTTGATCGATCGTTCACGCCTCGTTCTAAAACATTTACGTATTTGAAATTAATGCATACTGTCTAATTTCTGACTCATTGCTGTTACGCGTTTCTGTTTTTGCTCTGGGTCTCTTGAGTTCCAGGAGCGTTTGGACACCCGGACGTTTGCGCATGAATATGTTTTACAGTTGACTTTTTGACAATGCTTTAAGTCATCACTCAAAGATAAACCGAAGGACCGCCGCCGTTTATAGAAACATTAAAATATATTTAGGAAATATTTAACCTAGACCGGATTAAACACCTCGGCGTTCATTAAATGCTTCCTGATTCAAGTGCGGCGTTTATTCCAGGGCGGCGTTAATTGTTTTAACAATTTTAAACATTCATCATTGCTTTGCGCACATTGGAAAGTCTATTCGCAACAAAACTGATTTAGGGATTTTTAGCATTCATTTCATCTATCTGGGTTTTGAAAAGGAACGATTGGGCGTTGTATGAGTGTTTAAGTGGCGGAGTTGCGGTTGAGGGATTAAACAGAGGGGTTGGATATGCTTGGAGTTGGGCTATTTTTATAGCGGGGGTGGGGGTGGGGGGTCTGCTGCTGTGTATAGAGCTGTGTGTGTGATTTATTAGGAAGGGGATTATTGGGGTGGTGGGTGGTATGGGGGTTTGTGGGAGTGGGGTTAAAGTAAAGAGAAGATAACGATACTTTTTACTGTAGTAGTTCAAGGTACAGTATCTATAAACATGCACAGATAGTTCAGATGCCGATTTGGGTCACCTTCCATTAGTCAAATGGTATGCGTATGGGTGGTGTGTTGTACGGGGCGACTAAGTTGAATGAATAGTTGGAAATAGCTGGCTAAGTTGGAAACATCAAAACATTTAGTAGGTTTAAAAGTTTTTTTTGCATCAAAAACTTCGTTTCATGTCATACTAACACAGATACTGTTTAAACATTTCTCTCCAGATTTGAAAGATGGCGAATTTATTGGTCATTACAATCCTCATTGTCTTTGCTTCTGTAACGTTGGGTACCAGCAACGAACTTGGTCACGGAACGGAAGTGGACTGGGAGCAAATATTGCAAGATGCGGAAACGGAAGTAGACTGGGACCGAGTTATGCAAAATGAAGAGGAAGATGACTTGGACCAAAGTATGGAAGAAGAAGACGTACGAAAAAATACAAAACCTGGTAGCTACTAACTTAACATTTACAAGTCACATTTCTTTGGGTTTTTTATTCAGGATCATTACAACATTCTATGCTCCGTTGCCAAAAAAAGATGTTTGATTCGGATTTTCCTTCTAAGGAAACTAGGGATCAAACATAGCAAAAATCACCTACGGTTTCAAAATGACCAAGCAAGAAAGAGAATAGGCCCGAAAACGCTTTTTGACGTCATAACAGGAGTTTGATTGCAAGTGCTTGAAACCTACGCGTTTTGAGGTTGTATTTCTATTGCTGATTAGTTTAGTCATTATTTCAGGAACAGTTTCCATAGAAAGTGTTTACAAATTTTAACATCGAGACCCTGTTATGATGTTATGACCGTTATCGGGCTCATTCGTCTTTATAGAGGAGTTGTATGGAAAACCTTGATTTAAGCTATGAATTGGTCGACCTCAAATTTAAGTAGGTAACATACCAAAATACACTTTATGTCTCAATTATTTCAGGAATATAGTTATTACTGTGACAAAAGGACATAATAACAAAAGCAAAGTTAAGAAAACCTTATTTGTTTTTGCTGCCACCCCTTCCCTCTCATGACGGAGGCGAGGTTGTTGCAACACTCCCATCCTCCCAATTTTTTCCACGGCAAATGTTTTTGATTTTTTTTTGTAGATATATTGGTATTTGGACAGAGGAAGGAAAATTGACCGAATGGCAGTCAATGCTAAAATACATAAAAGGCACAAGGAAAAATCCGATGGGAGGACAGTGTGTGTGTGTGTGTGTGTGTGT
>JAOBYH010105767.1:0-11278 GCA_025403525.1 Umimayanthus kanabou
CCGTCATTGCTATAATCACCTAGCGGTGATTATAGCGAGAGAGAACGAAGTTCTCGACCAATCAGCGCGCGCCATTTCGATAATCACCAGTGCAATTTTACTAAAATTGTTTAGTGTTACTTGTTTCTTAAAAGGTCTTAACTTTTGAACCAAAACTCATAGAATAACAACTGCTTCTCTTGAAGAGCATGGAAGTGCTTCGTGTTACTTGTTTAAGAATGCTCTCACTTTTGAACCAGTTGTCGACAACTCATAACATGACCATTTGTTTTGTTTGTGTTGGAGAGTAGAAATGATTGGTGTTATTCATTCTAACTTTTGAACCAGTTGACAAAAACCCATAAAATGACCATTCATTTTGTTTGTCTTGAAGAGTAGAAATGATTGGTGTTATTCATTCTAACTTTTGAACCAGTTGACAAAAACTCATAAAATGACCTCTTGAAAAACACAAGTGTTTGGTGTTACTTGTTCGTCAAATGTTCTAACTTTTGATCCAGCTTTTCAATCAGCATATCTATTGGTTCAGTTCAAGTTGGCACACAAGAAAACGAGAGAGTGGACCAACCTTGCCAGTAGACCAAGTTAGGGTGCGACACTACCCAAGCCTTCAGCACTCGTTTAAACTTGTTATGAGCCGTTGGCGAAGAGAGGATCTCATCATACTGATGGCACCGCGGAATGTCCACTTCAATCTGTCGCCAGAAGGAAACAGAGACTATTCAGGTTACGGGGCCAGTGGGAATTGCGCTGGTTCTAAGTTGTTATTTTAATATATTATATTATAATAAAATATAAAAATAGATTTTATAACATTTAGAAAACTATTTGGCTTCATCCAATTGCCCATTTATACGTACTGTACTGAATTTAACTGTTTTTATAATAGTATAATAATTTTTATAATATTGTAAATTGGCCTGAAAAGCCCAAGCAGAAGGTACAATAAAGATGTATGCATGTATCTTAAACTCTCAGTCATTGACGCCATGCAAACTGAACAGGATTTCAAATGGCCAATCACTGAAGCCATGCACAGATACTTAACGGGTCAGTGAAACCAGAGATACCAAACGAATTTTGAGATAGCCAATCATGCATTGAACTGTATTTTTTTAACTGAATAGCTAATCATTAAAACTGAAGGGCCTGATGGAACAGTTTATGAAATAGCTAAGATGTTGGTATTGAATGCATGGGTTCGCAAATTTTTATACCAGAGACAATGATCATGAATGGGTGTTTCATAACAACAAATCGCAGCGATCGAGGCGGTTTTACCTACCTGTCGGTCGGTCGGGGTGGCGGACTCTTTATCGATGGAGTCGTAAGTGGACTGGACATCTCCCTTTAAAGATTAAAATAATATTTTTTAAAAATATAATATTTACATAGTACTTTATCCATTGATTATTCAAAGCGCTTAATAATTCTGTGAAAAGAGAGACTAAACCAATGGTTTTTATGTTAAAATATCCCTGTCCACGGACGGTGTGGTGAAAGAAGCTCGCCCAAAGTTCAACCCTCGGTGACCAGGCCGGGGATTGAACCCAGGACCTCCTGGTTCGTGTACCAACTTTGCTAACCTCGCACACACGAAAATATGGAATCAACAGGTGTCCAGTCAATCTGAAACATGTGCGATTGAATGAAAACCGTGCTTTATAACACAAAGTACAGCATTTTCCAAGCGTTTTGGCCATTAAAGAAATCGCATCTATTGAAACATTTATCAGCCAATCTGTGTTCTTCTTGCGTTACCTTGACAACACCCGCCTTTGCAATCAGCAGTCGCTTTGCATCGATTGCCCGTGTTTTGCAGTTTATATAATAAATAGAATAGTACATGGATGCTTGGAGATATTGTGCTCAAATTCGATATCTCACTCGTTCCCTGTACTCACTTGTGACATATCGATTTGAACACTCGAAAATAAATTCAACGTCCTTGCGCGCGCTCCTCTTTTATAACCTAATCAGGGCGCGAAATAGCAGTATGCCAAGTGCCAAATGGCAGGCCAAAATGAGGAATTGGTACGCCGAAAAATACTTGGATAGCCAAACGAAAGGGACAATTGTAAGTCAAAATATTCTTGGATTGCCAAAACAAATTCTGATGGCACTCCAAATTTTCTCTCATGGCACTCCAAATATTTTTCCTATTTCGTGCCCTGCCTAATATATATTTTAAATTCTTCTTGTCGTTATAACGTTATAATGTAATCTCTTTTCTCTTGTATGTTTTAATCACTGTTTGCAACTTACTAATTTCTTTATCTTTTCTCCCTTTTTCTGTTTAATATTCCCCTCATACGCCGATCAAAATATATATAATCAAAATAGAGTTCTGGTTACCTCAAATACCTGGCTCGTATAGCCCTTATGGTTATTCCAGGCAATCAGCACCTACCCACTAGTTAACTAACAAATATTAAATTGTAAACTGTCAAAGTTGAGATAAAATAAATTTCTTTGTTGTTGTTGTTGTTGTTGTCAATATGGCAAAGTTAC
Organism: Umimayanthus kanabou; assembly: GCA_025403525.1. Lineage (NCBI taxonomy): Eukaryota > Metazoa > Cnidaria > Anthozoa > Zoantharia > Parazoanthidae > Umimayanthus > Umimayanthus kanabou. The sequence goes on from JAOBYH010105767.1 coordinate 2,512, forward strand.
TTCGCGCGTTCTGATTGGTTCTAGAGCAATCTGGAATTCCCGTAATGCACACGGGCATTACGTACCTCTTATTAGCCTCGTTTGTTCGGTCCGTACGGCAAGTCATTATGGACCGAGTTTTATGGCCCAAGCGCCAAGCGCGCAGGCCATGAAAACAAGGAAGGAAAAAACGAGGATCCATAACTTGCCGTACGGACCGAGCAAACGAGGCTAATAAGATGTTTATTATATGGCTTTGTTGATTATTCCGGGAAAGGAACGAATTCGTTTGACGTTTTGACAGAGCTTGAGGTCCGTACGGCTACTTACGGACCTGAAATTGACCAATCACAGCACGCGAATATAAAAAGGATTATTATTTATGTTAATGACCTACGTGCGTGCAGAATCGGATGTGCGAAGTAAAGAATTCCCCCTTGCACGGTATATTTGTCGTTTTTGGACAAAATGACATATAACAAAATACTTATTAACCACGAACGTTCGGCTTTTACGGAAATATCAAACCTCAGCCTTGACACACTGACCTCGCTATCGCTCAGCCGTCAATATAGCAAGGCCTCAGTTTGATATTTCCCGTGCAGACCTCGTTTTCGGTTAATAAGTAGTTAATATTTCAGCCGTAAGAACACACGTAGTATCTTTCTCATGATATGAAAAGGATATAGGTATGTTATTCTCTACCTAGGGCAAGGAAGATTGAAGATGAAGGGGTTAAAAAGAGTTTGATAACGATTATCTCTCTATATAATTATATTCAATCGATTACTTACGCGGACTTAATTTGGAAATATTAACTGCAATAAATTTGAATTTCAAGACAATAACGTAACTATTTTATGAAATGTTTTTATGTACTTTTAATAACACTTGTGGTATTACCGGTTCATCTGCTGGGGAGACGCTTTGGGTCGTTTATTAAAACGAAGTCCAAACCTTAGCCGGTGTTCGTCCTTTGTTCAAAGGTGTTAGAAACAATAGTTAGATACAGGTTAAGGTTTAGACTCCGTTTGAATAACCGGCCCTTTCTGTTTCTTTACAATGTTTTCGCATGAAAAATACTTTAAAAAAACTGTAAAACTGAGCGCTTGTTTAGATTCGTATTTTGCCAGATCTCGTTTGTTTTTGTCTTCTTGTGTGTGTTTTTTATATGTTGGCTTTATTGGAACATCTTACAACAGCAACCTACATTCAAGAATACAAACACACACACAAAAAAACCCAGAACACCCGCAAAGGAAGAAAAAAACTAAGAGGTCCAATGACGAAAGGCACAAACGGGACTCATGGTCCCATGCGGGTTGCCCACTCCGAAAACAGTTTTAAGTTTCATAATCTAATAGTGACAAATAGGTTTAGGATTTGTTACAGGGACAGTGTGGTGGAGTGAAAGTGTTAACGACAGCTGAACAAAGTTTAACAGTTTCTTTATAGATTGGGAACATGCTCAACTATTATTCATTGTATAAATATCTTAAAACAACGCGATATACAAGACTGAGCTGAACTGAGTAAGGTACTAACAAACGGGCACCAACACGGCTGCCCGCAATGTTCGCAGGTTCAAGCAAAGTTGATTAAAGTAACTGGCTGGGAAGCTCAACAAATTTCAAAAGGAGTGAACATAGCTGCTTTGTTTATGTTGAACAAACCGTGACCGTGCACATTGTTTTGTTTTACGTGTGAGCCTGAATGTTTCTACTGGTTAGTTGTTCATTTGCATTTCAATACCTTTTGAGTTTTGTGCGTGGACAAGACCAACGAACAAAAGAAATAGAGAACAAAAACACATAACAAAGAAGTTAGCGAGTTTCACAAGCAGTCTCGCTTTATCAACTATGAATCACGTAACCAAAAGTTTTAACACAGGAAGACTGAGTTTTCTAAAAAATTAAAATTTATCAACAACTCTGACGTTTACATCCCGCTTTTTTTCTGTATGTTTATTGCACAGTTTCAGCTGTGAAAATGCGTACATCACGTAATAGATAGTAAGTTGTTCATTTATTTACTTATTTGTTTGTATTCAAGCAATCAGTGATAACTGATCACAGTTCGGAGGAGTTTGTTGATTTATTAATCAACAAAAGCTGTTTAAGTTTGTTTATCAGTCAAAATTGGGATTCAGTCATAGTATACCTGGTGGCGACAGAATCGGATGCAAATAACGTTTTAATCAAAATCAATGCTTAACTTCCTCGTCAAGGAAAAATAAGTATTTTCTAAAAGGGTTAGTCTAACCCCTGTTCAGTCTAATAAAACCTGCCACTAAATCGCAGAACAGTTGGCGAATTTATGGGCCCAAGTAACTGAAACGAAGTCGACCCATATACACCAAAACATTTTTTGAACTGCAACATGTTTTGTGAATCTGCCCGATTTTTTGCAATCAGATATCGAGCTCTGGTTGGTTATGCAGCATAAAACCCGTTTAACAGCTCAAACCCAGCCAACAATTCGGAACTTGAAGTTGAAAATGGAGGAAAAAGTGTGCCGACTCTCAACCAGGAACAGTTTCAGTTCGCTTCAATTCCGTGCCCTGTCCGTATAATTACTCGGGCCGGAAGGCGCTGAGTTGAGGTTTCTGCTCCGTTCTTTTTTATTTTTTGTAGCACACTTGATATGCAAGATCAGTTTGAGTCGGCGTTGCAAAGGCGTCTGGGCAGCACATGGTTAGGGCATCGGACTTAGAATCAACTGACCGGAGTTCGATTCCCGGTGGACGCGTTTCGAGTTTTTTTTGATTTTTTATTCTTTTTTTCTTTTTTTTCTTCCTGAAGTAAATAAACTTTTCCCCTTTTTTTCTTTTCAGTTCAAAATCGAATAATATATCAACAGAAATGAGTTATAGCATACCACCTGATAAACGTGATGTGAACAATCTACCAAATAATTGCCGGCCATTTTCTTTTACCAGCATGTAAGTTAGTTCATATTTCCTTACCAATGTACGAATCGTAGCGAACAGGTGAGATCGAAATATACGCTGTTTTAGTCTATTTTAAAATATTTACAAGGCCCGAGTTAGGCTATTTATATTGCCTCTTGTTGTTAGTTTAGATTAAACTTAATTTAATTTACAGCGACTCTATGCGCATTTTGCTAAGCGCTTACAATCGGAAATAAAGTCTGCTTTAGCCTAAAAGCTTACAATACAAGTACCTAAAATAAAAACATTAGGTAAGTATTATAAATAAACGCTTCTGGAAAAATACTTAATTGCTGAATGCACTGATCTATTTCATTTGACAGATTTGAAAATGCTATTTTTTGAAAACGTATTGGCTATGCTAAAGGGTTGCTTTCATTTGAAGTCATATAATGACTACATGTTACTTAAAAAGAAAAAGAAGCAGATTTCTAAAATCCAGCGAGCTGAATAGCCAGCCAATCATATAGCTCGCCCCAGACAACCGACGATAAACAACTGCAAATACAGGCGAAAGGAAAGAAAACAAAGCCGGAGAAGGAAACAAAAACACACGTAGACAAAAGCAGATGAGCTATGACTATAGAATAAATAATAAATAATATTGAGAGAGAAACCAAACACATGTAAAATGGCCAGAAAAGTCGCACAGCGTAGTGAAAAGCTTATACAAGAAATGGAAAGAAACTAAAGTCAAGCAGAACATTTACTCAACTTGCGAAGGGGCTGGAACTAAAAACCAATGTACCGAGGACGTTTTAATTGAATTTGATCGCTAACATATTACTGAATTCGAACACGATAAAACAGAGCCATGTTTTCATTTTCGAACACGTTTTGGTAAACTTTCGTTTTCTTGGAAATATTGAGTAAGGTATTATTTCCTTAAGGATAGAACATGAAAACGCAAAACTATTTTTAGATTTTACTGAAACGACTACGTTTCCGCCAGAACGGGAACTTTGTGTGTTTCTCCTGTTTATATGGGGCAACTAGAAATTATTTCAATTTAATCTACAACAGCTTTTCACTAGTTGTTTGAATGCGTGTCTGTAGCTCGCACTTTGCCATGTGTAGATCAATGGATTTACCGTAGCGTTGAGAAACAGAAAGCAAACAGAAACCCGGAAAGTAGTGTCGGAGATTTGATTGTGGCGAAACATCAACCAGAATGAGCTAAAGACCCCCAAACACACAAGAAATACTACAGTTACTAGAATTAGAGTCTTAACAACTTTGAGTTTTGCTCGCATATCGTCTTTTTTTGTCATCCCACCTGGCAGATTCGCTCCATTTGCAGTGTACAAAGCTTTAACGATACCCCAGTAAGAGTAGCACAGAGCACAGAGTGGGAGCGCATAAAAAAACACTAGAAAAAGTGATGTATATACAGTTTTTTGTCCCTCGCTCATCTCCCATGCACAGGCCCCTTCCTTTTCGGTGTAGTTTGTTGTTATTATGAGCGGCAGTCCGTATATGAAGGCCACTGACCAAACAACACCTATCACGTATTTCATATTTTTCTCTGTCGGTTTAAAGCTAGTGTCAAGTTGCAAGGGTTTTGCGATCGCCCGATAACGCTCCCACGAAATCAGCAAAAGAATTAGCACAGAAGCGACTGAAGTAATGAGACTGACAGTCCCAAACGTTACAAACTTGCAGAGAACAGTTCCAATCGCCCCGTCGGGATGATTTCGAACGACAAAAAGCACAATTGCGTCTGGAATTGCCGACAACAAGGTTGTAAAGTCTGCTACTGCTAGATTAGCTAGCAGGAAGTTCGTGGAAGTTTGACCAACTTTTCTTAACTTTACAGCCACAATGACAAGTGAATTGCCGCAGGTACCAACGACCACAACCACAGTAAACAGTATTGTGAAAGATATCCTGATGTCGGCACTGTACTTCCAGCTTGTGTTTTCTAAATCTGAACGGTTCATATAATTTGCTTGAGTAGAAAGATTTTGTGCCATAGTTTCACCCAAGGACTTCTCAAAACTTGTCCGATTGTACAGTCATGTACATCGAGGTCGCAAGATCGTCGCGAATAAGCCCGACTAGCGACCCTTTCTGCCCGATGATTAACGGTCTCGAATATATAGTCCCATGCAGGTATAGTCTTGTAGTTATAGCAAAGGTTCTGCAAGTTCAGTCAGGGTTGCCGGCGTGTCCTTTCAACTCAAGTCAGGTCTTACCAAAGCAAGTCATCACTGCCACCTTGTAATGGATGTTAAATACAGCAGATTTTTGACGCTGAAAATCGATTAGGAGGCGTCGATTCTAAGTAATTTGTTGAAGGTTTTAAGATTCAATATCCGCAAGAGAGTTGATCAGGCTGAGTTGGTGAAACACAGTGACGTCGTTGTGTCTTCCCGGATTGTTTATCGCCAAAACAAGAATTCCCGGGTCGCGGTATCAGTCTTGAAGGACTGATAACGAGGGCAAATAAACGGCGAGCTGGTGATATCAGCGGCTTTCTTTCTCTTTCATTCGGTTCAATCAAGGCAGGTGTATTTGATAAGAGTCTTAACGTTGAATTAATTAACCAGACCGTGCGCAAAACCCGACCGCGAATGTAAACAAGTGTCTGTCATTCTATCTCTTCCGCCGTCAAGCATTTTGAAATAATAAAAAGTGTTAATATTAAAACCAAAGCTTTCCCAGAATCGTCCAAATGTGTGGTAAAGATCTGCATTCAGTTTCATTTCCGCAAGTCGTCTCATTCAGAGATGAAAACTAAGAATTACGCTCATTAATCCCTTTGAATAAGGTGTGGTTTTTCTTTGAAACGGAGCTGGAGTTTGATTTTAGTCAAAAGCTTTCTGTTAACTGAATAGATTGTAATTTGGTGACAAACGTGACAGCGGCTTAAAGAAACCTGATGAAACTTCTCTTTTTACTTGCCAAAAAACACGACAAATTAGATTTCTGCGTGTTCATGGCACCTGTTTCAACCCTTTAGTTGTCGGATCTTGTTATCATTGTTTTAAGCCTATCGTGCTAAAATGTTTGTGAGCGAAATTCGAATTGGCGTTGAATTGGTACTAACTCGAAATTGTGTCTCAAGAAGTAAACCAATGAATCGACACCACTATCTCAGATGAAGATATGTTTTTTCGTAAGAAAAGTTACGGGGGGTTACAAGGATCGCACTTTTAGATTGGACTGATACAATTCCAAAAATGGATTTTCAAGAGAGGCTACTGTAACCTTTGGTTACTGCATGAATATATCAGATAAGGCGAGCCATTTATGAGTAAATTCGAACAAAAAGAGAAGCTGATCGTACGTACCGGAAAAGTTTATAGTTAGACGAAATGAACAAATTATCAATTCTGCTATTAAAACAAACAAAGACATTGTGCGAGCTTGTACATAATTTGCATTGGATATTAGAGGAAAATAGCAATTTGCCGGCGCCTGAAATGTAATTCAGACGTTAGGAAAACATACAATTTTACAGGACATATTTAGGCTCCCAATGAAATGAAAGAGTTTGTCGGGTTTCCTTGCATGCAAACCGACAACTTTTTTACTTGGCATTAATTTACTAAAATGTTGCCAGGCGATGCTAACAGCTGTTTGACTTTTGAACTAAAATTAATTTACGATTGCAGTGTATTCAAGTTAGTAGTTCAATATTATGTTTGTTGAGTAATTCTATAAGGCCAAGTAAAAATAAATGATAGTTTCAAAGCCCGACTATGTTAATTTTAATATTTTATTATTCTTTTTCACTGAGTGCACTTGAATTAAATTGATGTCTGCACTATATTCAAATTGCAGTTTCAACAATATCAGAGTTTGTTGAAAATATTGTAAGGCCAAGTTAAAAATATATTAGTGTCTCATCCGGAATCAGTTTTTGGTAATCTCTGCATTACTTTTTCCGTGTTTATCACGTTCAAGCCCTGTGGCTGTCTGAGGCAAGCTAACACTAGTAAATCAGGAAAAACTTCCGGTATTGATAAGTAAAACAAAGAACATGTGCGTTGAAAACATTAAGCTTTTCAGGTACATTTAACAAAACCTTTTATATTACTTCAGCTCATGCCGTCTGAAGCCATCACAAAACCCAGTTCTTGACGGAAGAGTGAAAACCTCTTGTAGGTGCCAGATTTTTCTGGTTTCACGGTTCATCACATAACAAAAGATTTTTGTTGCCGATATTTTGTCAAACTTCCCTACGCGCACAAAAAAATACACAGGTAGAAATGCAGCAATTTGATGCGTTTCCTTCCGACAAATTAACTGTATAAAAGCACAGATAGAATTACAGCGCTTTCAGGGATTTCCTTCTTTCCTTTCTGTCCACCACAAAAAAATATCGGCAGTCTGCCGACAAAAAATCGGCTTGTGCAGGTTACCACGGTTTTTTCTTCAACCAGTCAAACATTACTTGTCAGAAGGCTAACGAGCCGATAGCAAGCCGGGCTCTCGCGGTAACTAATCTTTTGCTTCAACTTGCTTTGAAATTATTTCTTGCAGAGAGTGCTTAACTCAAAGAAGGAAAAAAATGCATACAAAAACGACCAAAGACGAAACTGGCTTGATCAATAAGCCACAGACTTGCACGTACTGACATGATAGTTTCTAGTGAGATAATTTTCGTTTCTCCACTTGCTAAAAAAATTCTTGGGTTTCTTGTTTAAATATAAATATCCGGGGACTCAAAATCCTACTTTATCTTTGGAGTCAATTTAACTCCTACAGTAAGAATTCTTGAGCTAATTTTAAAAATTTGGAGTGAATCTGTGGCCTTGAGGCAATCGCCTGTTAGGCGGTGAAAGCCATTTCAACTAAAACTCTTAATTGATTCCCTTAATCTTTCTCTTTGATCCTTACTAATTGCCATAGATTTTATCTAATCTAGAAAGTGGGTACAATGACGCTTACGATATTGCCAAAAACAGTAATCATGAATATTTGTGGCTGTTGAAAAAACAGAATATTTGGAAGACTGCCACTAAAAGACAACTTGGAACTGACGATGCATAATTGGGTTAAGAAACCAAAATGTCTCCGTTACTGTTTGAAGTTAATTTTATTCTCAATTTCTGGAATCAGTTCAAATACACACTTTTTTTTATAATAACCAGTAAATTTTGGCCGAAGCTCGTTGCTCCTAAGTTTTTGCACAATTTGAGTCTCAATTGTTCTTAAATTGTTCTTGTATATACACTTTGACACTGTCATAAAACACGTGCGGCACAGTTTTGATTTTCTTCTCTGCTCACTCAGTGTTTCTAACTGCAGAAAGACCTGCAATGAACCGCCACATGTAATGACGTGATGTGTTGTGTTTTTCAATGAAATCTTGCAGTTACATTTGCATCTGAAGCCCAGCCTCAATTGTTCTTAACTTGTTCTTAATTTTTGGGCAAATATGAGCCTCGTTGTTCTTATAAAATTGTTCTTTAATATAAAAAAGAAAGCGTGTAGTTAGGAGTAAACGGAACACACCAATATGGTGTATAATTGCAATACCTGTGCTTTAAGATTGTTTTTCAAGAGTTTACGGTAATACCGTTTTGGGTCGGCTTCATTAGTGACGGGGGGAGAGCTAATAAGCGCTACAAAGAAACCTTTCGAAACGAGCAGATACTATCTTAGAAATACATTAAACCATGCCATGACAATAGCGCTGCCTCAAAAAACTTTTTTCCTGAGTCACAACAACTACAAAACCAGAAAGCCTTCAGTGCTCAATTGGTATCTATACTATTCATGATAAAAACCATTGTTCGAAGCTCCATTTGTGTTGTAGCTACCTAACTTTCGATGTGAAATTGTTGTGTACATGTAGTAGCGTGCGCAGCTGGCGGTTTTTATAGGGGG
>JAOBYH010105878.1:0-11277 GCA_025403525.1 Umimayanthus kanabou
TTGGAATTCTAGTGTGAACCGGCCTATTATTCAAACCGTACAACTGTTATGTTGAGGTGAGTGTACTTGGAGTGCACTTGGAATTCTAGTGTGAACAGAACTAATATTTGGCTACACGATTAGGGTTACTGAGCCAGAGTGAGCGCACGTTTAGGTGGAGCTAGCTTTCAGTCTGTTTGTTTACTATATATAATACATAAAAGTTCGTTACTTTGATTAGTACAACATGAAGTTTGCATATTTATCAACTAACCAAGAAGCAATAATTTTGAGCATCAGACACGATTTTGTGTTTTCCATAGGTATTTCTTGAAACTGTGTTTAATTGTGTTTTTGTTGACAGCTCTTTGAGACAGTATCAGGTAATGCATTCCAGGATTTTGGGTCTTTCAAAGTTCGTTCTACTCGTTCTATTCGTTCTGTTTTAAATTTTCACTTTTTGGTTTTTGAATATTTTCCTATTTGAGCCTATAAATATATGTTCTCTATTAATTTAAAAAATTTGCTTAAAACAAAAATCTCGAAAACGCCAAGATGGCCGACATGTTGTCCAATGACTGTTGCCACAGCAACATGCCATCTGTTTATCTTTCTTCAGGAGGGGTGGTGTTCTTTGCGCCATGGCGGAAGATCCGTCGCTGGTCCCAAGTACAGGGGAACAGCATCCACTTTGAGATCTACTTCCAAGAGGACCTGAGCTTCGAGTGGGTGGAGGTAGAGACAGAGCAGGCCGCCTACCTGATCGCCGTCATCAGCGAGATGGTCTACATGATGCAGCAGGAGGAGGAGGGACCGCAGGACAGAGTGAGTGCTTAATTGCTCATTTTGTTAGCTGACCAAAAATACTTTGCTTCATTTTCAAAGCCAGTTTGTAGTTTTGATTTTTTTTTTCAAATTACTACTTGTGTCTACGAATGTTTTCCCAGGCGCGACTCAGCTGCTTTAAAGTGTTAGGGCAGGGGAAGGGGATTATGGGGGAGAGGGGGATGACTGGCTGACTAGTGACTTGAATGGCGGAGGGGGATGAAGACACATTTTTTTTGGTAACTCTTTAAAATTTTGATAAAGGTAGGTGGTTGGGGGGAGTAATTAAGATGTGTCCCTCTATGTACCTCTAGTTGTAGTAGTTGATAGAACGAGCTGGTTACGAAACTCGGCCAGTTTCTTTGTTATAGGTCTTTGTACTCTATCTCGTTTGTTCGTTGGCCTTAACCCTGCACAAAACACAAAAGGTATTCAAATGCATATGAACAACTAACCAGTCGAAACATTTTGGCTAACACATTGAACAAAACATTGTGCACGGTTCACGGTTCGTTCAACCTAAAACAAAGCAGCTTTGTACATTCCTTTTGAAGTTTGTTGAGCTTCCTAACCAGTTAGTTTTATCACCTGTGCTTTGATGGATTAGTGACCTGCCCATGGGGAGTCATGTACTGATTCTTGGACTTGTACGAGGTTAACTAGCAGTAGAGTTAAGACATAGAGTTAGAGTTATAGAGTTCCAAAATCTGGAAAGCCATAATCTTGAATTAAAAATTTTGGATTAACTCTAACTCTACGCTATAACTCCATAAAAATAACTCTAAGAATAGCCGGCCCCGACCAGTATTGATAGCTGGCTCGTAATTATTATCAGTTGTCTTTCAATTTACGAGACATTTCTCATTTTAAAGCTTTCCAAGATAACCCGGATGATTCCAAAGCCGAAACTAACGTGGAAGTTGATCAAGAGCGAGCTGTTTAACAAGAAGGACGACAAAGACGACGACCTGAACCCCCCCGAATTCGACGACTGGCAAGCCGAAGCGTCCTCCGACGAGGCGGAGAGCTCGGACGAAGAAGGACGAAGGTATCCCGCCGGCAGAGCGTCTAGCAGTACAACATCACTCAAGAGCGCACTATCGTTCAAGAAATCATCGGGATACCGCGCGTGATGTGTCGGGAGTTTTGAAAAAATGATGATTGATGGTGTTGTTTTATAAGGGGACGCAAACAAGTTATGTCGAGGTTTCTGGCACAATTAGGTTATAATCTGCCTTTATCGCGGTTTCAATTTTTTTTAAAAACAAAAATTTGAATCATAGTAACACAGTATCGTAGTTGATAAAGTTTTACTAATATTTTGCTTATTTTTTTTGAGATAATTGACGGGGCGATTGGTTAATCTTGAAGGAATTTTTGGTTTTTATGCATTTTAAGTAAGTTTGAAATTATATTTTCGGAGTTAATATTTTTAAAATAGACCGAGCGCCAGCTCGTACGCTATACGAGGAGGGGCACTCTGATCGCTTAGGAACAGTGTTTGTTGCGTTCTAACAACTCCTCTCTAATTCCCCTAATCACGGGCAAAATACGAGGTATTGTCTCCCGTAACTCCGGACCATTTGATTTATTGTGGAAGGGGGTGTGGGGATGGGGGGTTGAGTGGAAAGATTTGTAGACAAAAATGGGCACGTTTGAGCCAGACGAAATATTAAAGAAGTATATGGTGGTCAGCCCTTAAAGAGAGGCATTCCACAATTAGTACATCACATTCAAATTTACTGAAATATGCGCCAGAAACCCACGTTCTCAAACTACTTTTATTTTTACATTTCAATTCTGAATAATGGAGAAACGAAGAAGCTATATAGCGTTTCTGTTCCCGGGGATGTTTTCAGTGGAGAATATTTCCCTTTTAAGTTCCCTCATGGTTCCCTGAACTGCTACATGAACAAGACACTGGAGTCCGAGAGCATTCCGCTCGCCTTGCTCCTTATTCCGTATGGCAGGGAAAACCTTGCGCAAAATATTTATTCGCAAAAAATGTTCCCACTAATAAACATGCTTAATTCCAACAGAAAAACAAGGAATACATTTACCAAGTTTTCGTCAAATATACACAGATTTGTGATGTTTGGAATCACAACTATTTAAAATAAAAATAAAATGATTGGAAATCTTGATGTAAGGCAAAATTTTACGGAGATCTCAGATGATGCCGTTTTAAAATAAATTAATATCAAAATGGAACTATCCCGAGCTCTTTCGGTGTTTTCATAAAAGTATCCATGGTAGTATTTTTGACAAATATTGCAATAACGCTGCCTTGAATACTGCACAAATAAACAGCTGAGTTGCAGTAGAAGGGTGGAGTTACATGCTGTTGGTCCCAGGGTGTCGTAGAGGAAGGTATTCAGGGGGCAACCATTTCACTGTTATTACATCTAAAGGCTCTTCCATTCTGACATGGATTAAGACAGGGCAGTTATTTAATATTCTTTTTCTACTTTACATTTCGGAGCCATATCGTACGATTCCATTCGTTCTACCAATTGATCAATTCGGCTGTAAAATATTACTCGTGACTATTTCGATGAGTGATCCGGTTGAAATCGACAACACTCAGTTCTGTGGTTTTCTTGTTAAAGATGAACCTCAAATGGCATTTAAGTGTGAGCAGCAGTATTTGGATTTTGATCAGCAAGGATCTTCCAGTGTAAACAGCGGTAACTAACAGAATGTTATCCAGCCCATTGGATACAGTTTGTACCTATTTATTTACATCTTTGTGCAAACCAATAGTGTGTTACATTTAGTCACAAGCAGTGAAGTGACCTGACTAGCTCAATTGCAACCATGACAGGTTCAACAAATGGCCAACCACAACAATAACAAATCGTTGGAAAGACCTGATCATTCACTGCCTTTTACATTTGTAGTTTAAGCTGACAATTCATACATGTAACATAGCAGCTCCTCAAAACTACCAAACGTTTGCTTTAACAACTGTGTTTACATGAAGGTTTTAATCATTTTTAATATTTAAATAATAGGCACCACAAATGATTGAGAAGCAAGGATTGTCAATGCAAGGTCCCTTTCCATTTGTCCGGTCTGGCCGGTTTGACATCATACACAAGTTCTCTGAACAGGTTCTGGCCAGAATGGCCCTGTTCATGGATCAGAGCCGCTCAGTTCTCCTGCTGTGGTCGGCCAAAGCATGAGAATTTGGAGAATTGTGGAGGGAAAAATGCATGTACATGCCTTGGACTTTTCCATTTAAACTGGCCAGAACCAGTTCTTTTCGGCTGGCCAGAACGGACAAACAGCAAGGGACCTAACTGTATGTGGAAAGTGGGCCAGACTGTTGGATTTGGAAAAGCACACTATCAATAATTTATGGCATTGTTTATCTCCTCCGTGGTCCACCAAGGATTTTCTTGGTTGTTGCTTTCGTTGGAGCCTTTTTCTTGCCTAAGGAACCAGAAATATTCTTTGCAAACCAGTCTGAAATGTCTGGCAAGTCCTTTGACTGGTTGAACATGTTCATTGATGACTGCATCTCCTATAATCAAAAATGATGTAAATTATTATCTAGGCAATTATTATCCAAACAAGTGATTAATATGCTTTTTGCACATGCTGATTGGCTGTTTGAGCTCTGAATATCTGCAGCTTTTCTGAGCTCGCATGAGTGAGCACAGATATAAGGGTATGTGGCTTAGTAATGAAAGGAGTTTCTGTGTTGCTATTCATCTTAAATTTCATTTTTTTTCATTTTTTACTTCTGTTCACTGTTTTGGTATAAGCTAAAACAATCGTTCTCCTTAGCGTCGGTGAGCAGCAAGTATCTTCACCTCGACACATTGGCAGCTCAGTGAATTCAAAGCCTGCACTACCGTAATCACCTCTACTTGTCTTCAGAGAATGATTGCTTACTATTCACCTTTTCCCTTTCATGTGTGAAAAGCCAAGATGAACAAGAAAAACCAGAACCTTATGGCGCAAAGACATGTGAAAGTTCAAATATTTGACTCTCCTTTTTTTAATGCAAATGAGAATAAATAACTTTTAAAAGTGCTATTGACAGTTCACTTATTAGGTGGTGGGTTTAGTAATCATCCACCACTAGTCAATTCCACTTTGAGAATAATTTTTAATCAATTCTTGTATTTCTACGTGTTTTGAACAATCAAAAGATCATCTTCAGGGGATGATCTTTTGATCAAAAACTTTTGTTTTTAACCATTTGTATACAAAGTTCTACCTTATACAAATTTTTAACAATTTTGGCAAAGATGAATCAATAATAATAATAAATAATGATAATAATAATAACAAAATAATAATAATAATAACCATAATAGTAGGTAAATACACAGCATAATTAGTTGTTACAGAAAACAGATTTATAAATACAAAACGAAAAATTATCAGTTACTGTATGGGATCTGGCAGGTAAGATAAAAATTATGAAAAACAGGATAGTGTTTAATGCAAAAGTGACAGTTTGAGAGCAAAACATACTTAATATTCCAAGCTTTTTTAGATTATATGGAGTTACACCTATATTTCACTGGTGGATTTATGATTTTCTTACAGTTTCTTTAGTGTACTTAAAATATTGCACATTGCGCTGCAGACTTTTAACTTTTCTTTTAACCGTCTCAGTCTACTCTTTTAATGGCACAATTCAATTTTCAGCTGGCCCAATAACAACATAAACAGCTTAAACAAAATATGTAATGTAATCAGTATGTAAAACATATTTGATTGAGTTTCTGTGCTGATTCAATTCTTCCACAATACATGTAGAACTGAATGAAGTGCCAATATATATGCATGTATATACCTAAACTTATCTGTATGACCTTCAAGAAAGTTAACTGGTACTTTCGCACTGGTTACCTGTTGGATTAACTGGCAATGACCAGCTTTCTCCTCCCTCTAATTTTGAACTCTAGAGACTACACACATCCAGAACAGAACTGTATTTACCACTACAAAAGCAGTGCTACCCACCTTCTGTGTTTCTGGATCAGCTGTGGCCATCAGTTTTGGCAAAACAAGTAGTAACAACAGGGGAAGAACCATCATTATCACCTGAAAACACAAACTCGCATACATGTAATTACATACACTGTCAGAATCTGGTCTCATTTAGTGATAACACTTATCTCCAGTTTCTGTTCTGTTAGGAGAATGGGTCTGTGACTCTGCCTGGACAAGACACTATTCCATCACAGATTACAAGATATTTAATGTAGCTCACAGCAGAAGCTAATATTCATTTATACAGCTATTAAGTCAACCAGAGAAAGTCAAGTAAAATGCCTTACAAATATACATTTACCAAAGCACAGTGGTCAGGATGGGGTTCAAACCCACAATATTTGGGTTACAGTATGAGTGAGACGCCTTAACAACTCAACCACTGTGCCACTGACTTATGTATAGTCAAAATGAGAATATCTATTCCTAATTCTGGAAACATATTTTGAACAACCAGGCTCCAGTTACAATGTACATGTAAGTCTATTGCAGCTTTACTTGAAAGCTATTTTGTTTTCATGTTCAAGCCAATTCAAACAAGGCCACCATTTTTCATTTGTTGCAATAAAGATTCACGGATCTTCCTTCCCTCATTTTTCAATTTTTTTTCCTCTAATTACTTTTTACACCGAATTCCAAAATTTTTGTTTCATTGTATTGATGTTGTACATTGTATCATACCAACCAAGCAGGGCTTGAAATTACAATAAATTATACCTACTAGTAGTGCATTTTCCACAAGTTAACATACAGTGTACTGGCCAGCTGGATGAGCAAGATTGACAAATTTTCATTGCCCAGATCAAAATTTACTTGCCACTGATGACTGGGCAAGTAAAAACTCAATCTATGAACAGCTTTGTTTTTCAATTATTAAATAAATGAACTTGTTAGAAATAAGACTAGACTCAGTAACTATGTAGGGCAACGACAAAAACAGAAAGAATTCAAAAATGAATTATTTTCCAGGAAGATTATTCAATTTTATTAATGACTATTTAGGAAGTACATGTATACTGTCACTGTAAATACACTGTACTGTACAGCAGTGGGAATGGTCTTAGAGGACCAGTTTAATCATTACAACTTGCTCTCGGTCTAATGTTGTAAATAAGTATTGTTTCGCCAAGCCTTTGTTTCGAGAACAGGTTGTGTTCTCATTGGTTATTGAGCTGTTAACAGTAAATGGCGGTTCTATTGAAGTGCAGAATTTGAATTTAGCAGCGAATTTTACAGCAGAATGATCCAACCAATAGAAATTGTCTTTATTGTTTTAGAAACTCCACCTCCTACACAAACAAGCAACAGATTGAATCAGCATTTTGCATGTTGCGTGGAGTATACGTGGGCAGTGGGCCGCAAACAACAGATCAATTTGGTAATACCCAAAGAAAGTGCTGTATCTGTTGTTTTCAGTTGAAACTAAAATATCAAGTTTAGTGTATATATATATGAATACTTTTAAGCTCATATAAAGAATCATTTTAGCTTGCCAAACTTCAAAGACAAGGTCTTGTGATCACCTTAGTTAAAAAAATTAGATGAATCGAGAAGTTCTTTGGCAATCAATTGAGCTCGAGCAGTTTGGTAAGCGCGAGCATCTAAATAATTTGGTTTTCTGAACTCTGTAGTGATTTCAGAGGGGCAAAAAATACACTTTGCATTAATTTTTCGCACAGCTTTAGATATCTTGGTATTCAAAACAATGCTCGCTAAGGGATTTGTTCTTGGGGTTTTTTTAAGCCTGGTTTCCATATAGTTGTATCTGTTGTATCTGTTGTGTCTGTCATATAAAACTAGCCCCCTGCAGCACAAAACACAACTCGATGCAACTCATACGACAGTTGTGTATCTTGAGTTTCCATATGGTTGTATCTGTCGTATCTGTTGCTTCTGCTGCAATAATTATTAACATCCATTTCGCTATCAACTCCATTCAAATTGGAGGAGCGCTTCCTATGGCCGCTTATGAGCTGTTCTAGTGGAACAGGCACGGCATCTCTCCCAGAACCCGACCGGACCTGCTTTGTCTTTGGTAGCCATTGTCCATAGTTTGAGCGAATGCTCTTGTACTTTTCTCTGCTTCTTCTGCGATAATTTTGAACTTCTTGCCCAATGCTTTCCAGAAGTTATCTCTAACTTGTTTTGTTTTGTAATCTTTCGAAAATTTGTTATATGGACATAGCGCTGAAGTTCTTCCATGAAGGAAAAGTCATTCAGCGCAACTTTCAACCTCTGTTGCCATGTTGGAAACAAAGAAGTGCAATCTGGGACACGTTTTTGTTGTATTTGTTGTATTAGTCGCTTGCGAAGGTTTCCATTAACAAAATGCTGTCGTATCATGCCCATTTCCTGTTGTATCTGTCGTAGGAGATAGAATCAATTTCTATCTCAGACAACACGCTGTATCTGTCGTATTGGACGGTTGTATGTGAGGTTTCCATATAGTTGTATCTGTCGTATGAATTTTTTTCATACGACAGACACGACAGATACAACTATATGGAAACCAGGCTTTAAGCAGAAAAAATGGAAGTAGTGATTCTCATTGTTTCGCACCAGTTTACTGTTCTTCATACTTAGATGCACATGTTGAGATGTCTTGCAGTCCCGACCTGACCTACGATTTTCTTGGCAAAACTAACTTGAAGTTGAAAAGGCATAAAAACGTTCAAATTCTCTGCTATGTGCAAATGTTCTGAAGAAGACTAAAAATAATGCTTGTGCTAGCGCCATGCTTCGCTTCTTTTATCAACACAAACAAAGAGCCGAATGAGGTATTTCAATCAGCTGCATGGTGTACTTTTGGTGGGTGTTTAAAGTTTTTATTCTCGATCAAATTCTCTGTTCACGCTAAAGGAAGATTCACTTGTGGTCTTGTCCTAGTTAAGTTTCAAATGCATCTTGAAACTTTTTTGATAAGGAGCAGGAAAATCGGCCAAAGCTCTGAAAGCTCACTGAATCCCTGACAACCTGCTCCTTTGTCATGTTATTTAAAAAATCCACTACACATACTGATCGTTGGTTTGGATGCAAGTTTTTTAATGCTTACTGTGGATTTGCCGGCAGAACATGCGGGTTCAGCAATGCCATTCTACTACAGATTTATTTCTCGACTTCCAAAAGACCTTGAAACTCTTTGATTTAATATTATCGAGCACTTAATTTCAAAAGCGAAGTGTTGGCGGTCTTGATTAAAGTCTCGCTTGATTTGGCAGTCCATCGTATTTTTAAAATTGAGGTATTATGTTAACCTGAGAGGTTCTTGGCAAAGTGTCATAGAACGCTGTGCAAGCTTTAACGACAAAGTCTTTTAGAGATAATTGTTTGCCCTGGGAATGCATACGAAACACCTGACGTTTGGAGTTTTCAAGATTCATTGGAAATTGAGGTATGTTAATCTTAACATTTTGAGAACAAAGTGGCGAAACAGGATCTTTTTGTTTTGGTAGCAGTGACATAGTTCGCTCAAAGTCGAGTATTCTTGTATCCAAGGAAACTGCCTGTTTCCAAAACAAATGTAGAAAACAGAATGACATACAATAAATAGTATCAAGTATCAATTTGGGAGTTATCTGTCTTGTTATCACTGGAAACAACTTTTCCAAATGTTGAAAGAAAAGCGAAATTAAGCAGTGACACCGGGTCATGCGTACAATTGTTTGACTGTAATTGAAAGCATGCGTAGCAACACAGCGATCCATAACCGCTCTTTTTCAGTGATCCTCCTTTCAAGATTTTTTTTAAAAAAACACTTTGCTTGTGACTCGCATGTGTAAGTTATCACCACTTCAATTTGAAATATTTTTGTCATTGTCGGAATATCAGCAAACACTTCTCTTAACTTCTCACTTGCTGCTCGCTTGCGTGGTTGTCGCAGTTTATAGTCCGTTTAATTGTTGTATGTGCTACTTTGTTCAAAAGATTGGCTACAGTCGCTAAGCAAGGCATTTTACTTTTTCAACAATTTATGAACAGTCCAGTTTGATTTACTCATTTCCCCCAGAACTGCTCTCTAGTGAGAGGCCAGCGTTAGTTAATAAAAAGTGAACATATTAGCAACTATGTGTCTGCTAGGTATTTTTACAGTGGCATATAGCCGCAAAACTAAGTCCGAAAGCATGAATGGAGTCCAATAAATGAAAGAAACAGCTCGTAGAGCATTCAACATGGAAACCGTAATTCAATGCTAGAAACTTCCCTCCAGAAAAACAATTGATACATTATGCTATTCGCCTTATTACAAACACTTTAGCTGCACACTATTTTTGAGTTGATGTCTTCTTTCACGGTCTCAATTTGCGTTACATGGACAATTTGAACTTTTGCACGTGTGTGATTCATGGGGTTTATTGTGTTCACTTACTGTATCGTCCTGTGATGAGCTGCTTGCATGACCTGTCAATCAGTGTGTCAGTCAACTGTAAAACCCTTTGTTGGCCACATAAAATGTATGCGGATCTGAACCAACTAGTTAGTTGGTTTGCGGGGGGTCCCTATTGTTTACTTATTTACAACATTAGACCGAGAGCATTTTGTCATGTAATGACGGGCCTTTACTCTTAATACATAGAAAAATCATAACATGTTTTTGAATTTATACAAAATTTTGTTTCTCTCATAAACCTAAGAATTGTGGCCTACTGAACAAAAATATCACACACATACATGTAGATCTGTACTTACCATGGGGTTAAACAGCATCTCCTTCACACTCCATGATTCTCTCTTCTCAAAAAATGCTGCAGGTTCTTTAACTCGAAACCTCAATGGATATGGTACAGTTACTACGGCTGAATTCTGCAAGAAGTTTACTTTCCTTGCTCTGATTTTGCCTTTGGCTCGGCCACTGATATCTACCCTTACAGGCTCAAATAGATGGTTTGGTGACAGGACTTCCACTATGTATGAACCTGCTGGTATGTCATTCACTGTGAAGCTTCCATCAGGTCTCAGAAAGCCAATGAATTGTCCCCCATCCACTGTTACTCTTGTTTGTGATACCCATTCTGAAAAACAAAATAACACAAAATGTAGTTCTTGAACAGTATATATATTAATTTATGGACACATACACACACACACACACACACACACACACACACACACACACAGAGCATTCAATATGTACTTAGATTATTACATGTGCATGTGGGAATGACTTTATCGCTTTGTGACCTTCAAAAAGACAATATGGGTCATTCCATGCTAAATCAACCAATGGCCCATGCTTTTCTGTCTCAAATTTACCTAACTCTGGGTTTTCATTAGGGGTCAATGAATCAAAAATAAAAAAAACCTTACTTAGGTCAAGTAAAAAAAAAAAATTGGTTAGCGTCCCCACCCGACCATTGAAAAAGCGCCCGACTCAATCTTTTTTTATTTTTTATTTTCATAGTTTTTCTTTAAAAATGTTTCAATACTATTTTGCAACTGCAAAACTTGGTAGAAGTCTGAATT
>JAOBYH010105989.1:0-11277 GCA_025403525.1 Umimayanthus kanabou
TTCCAGAAGAGTGCTAATGCGTGAGAAATACTCGTGTGAGCGTGAGAGCGTGAGATTACATCGAAATGCGTGAGACTTGAGAGCTCTGCAGTTCCATAATTCAGTAGACACAAAGGTAAATCATGGACCATTTCTTTTACAATATTGGCACTGTTACTTTATTCAGCATTTATAAAAAACGAAATACATGTAAACTCATCTGATAAATTAAAGTACAAAATTCTCCTAAATGTTCTGAGTGTTGTTATTGGTTGAACACAAGCACATTCATGATTAATAGATGCACAGGGGTGTGTCTATCGAGATATAGATGCATGCTAGCACCATACAAAAAGCATGTGAAAAATTGCCAGAGCTCTATGTTCTAAAAAATATTTATTTACATTATAAACCTTATCAAACTTAAATTAAGATATATTTAGATTCCATTTTTAATATAATTTTACAATCTGTTTATACTTTAAAAACATGGGAACATGAGCAAGAACTTTAGAATGCATTGATTAGCTGCCCTGGTATGGGGTACATCTACGTATTCATCCATATTACTTTTTGTGTGGGGCTTAAGTTTGCTGCATTAGCCTATAGTATTGTATTATTTACCATATAGAGGTTAGTTGACAAAGGCAGCAGTAGTGGTTGAAATGTCCTAATACAGTTACCTGTGTACAAAGTTTTAATCAGCGACAACTGCATATAATATAATGTAGTATCTAATGTTGCTTGTCAGTTTTCTGGAGGTCCTATAAAGGCGACATGCACTATGTGACATCAGGAGTATGGAACAATGTCTTTGGTGGAGTGTATGCTACTGTCATCTGGGCTGCATTTCAACAGTATGAGAAAAGTGATGAGGTAAACCGTAATGTAAGCTGATCATGAACATTCAGGTTGTAAATAAACTTTGAGTAGAAGTCTGACATATAATACTTACCATGTAATTTAATTTATACAACATGTTAGGATTCCAGAAACTATTCATACAGTCATGTACATTACAATATGTATTGTACCAGTCCTCCCTTATGTAGGGGAAGTCTTATACAGTCTAGCACCCCTCACTCCTGTAAATTTTCAGTTTGAGCTCACGAGTATGTTATTCATTTGATTTCACATTTTTTAAAACTTGACTTTTAAAGCCCAAAATTATGATTAAATATGATTGCATATTTTGACCCTTTTTACCTTGCCTTTCTTGAAATTAATTCCAATTTCTGTTATTGTATGTTAATATTCAATGGATAAACATACTAAATGCCTTGGTCTCACACAAAAAATAGCCACAACTTGCCAGCTCTTTCAGGCTGACCAGACCTATCAATTGAAATTAATGGAAAGCTATGTTAGGTTTAAAAGTCACTCATGAATCATACTGTATTTCCCCCAGACCAAGACTGTCTAATTCACATTTTCACCTACTAAATGATTTAATTATTAATATTAATATTTAGTTTCTGGCTGCTTCTACAGGTTGACTGGAGCGATGGCATGGGTGTTTCATCTGTGGTATTCCTGTCAGTTATCTCAGGATGGCTAGCTGCAGTGATGGTGGACTACCTGTACAAAGCCGTAGGTTGGGCCATGTTTCATTATTATAAGACTTACATACACAAGTTATCATGCCCATGCTTTGCACCTCACCTTTTTGCATGCTTCCTGTCTCCCAAACTTAGTTGTCCAAAATAGCCATCCCACTGAAGTGGTGTCACATCGTCCAACTTCTTCTTCCTATACTTCTCTCATTTTGTGTTAAACTGCACTTGCTCCCGTTTCATTCTACATGTAGCTTCTTATGTCATGAATCAGCATGTTTGTCAAAACAACCCAATGACCAGTGAATTTGACTACTCTGGTATAGGTCGTATAGTCATATACAATGTACTTTAGTTGTGTGACTTACTATACATTTGTTGGAGCCAAATTTGATGTGGAGCAAAACATTTGTGCGAATGTTTGTCCTCCTGCTGTTGTAATATATAACGAAACCATTTTCCTCCTGCTGAAACAAAATAATTATGTGCAGCTTTGTGCTAAACTCTGTTTTTTAAAACTGCAGAAAATGTGGCCATATGCATGATTATATTTTGACGGTGATGGGTAGCACAGTATCGACACCCCGTTTAGTTAAATTATATAGGAGTAGTCCACAAGGCAGTGTCCTCGGTCCTCTCTTCTTTCTTGTTTATATTCATTTGATGACCTGGCCAACTCATTGAAAAACTCTAAATCTTCACTTTTCGCGGATGACACTGCTATCTATTGTACAGCATCCACCACTGCCGAACATCAACTGAAACTAAATGAGGACTTAACTTTTGTGAATGACTGGCTGACAACTCACAAACTGGCTTTAAATGTATCCAAAACCAAGCTTATGGTCATTGCTGGGAGACAAAAACTTGCGCACATGGAAAAGATTGAGTTGTTAGTTAATGAGAACACAATTGAACAAACAGACTCCTTCAAATATCTTGGTACTATAAAGTTAAATGAGACAATGGAATGGTCTGATCACATACTAGATTACATTCAATCTAAGGTTGCTAAAAGATTAGGACTACTGTACATCAAAATGTGTGAAATATCTACTTCCAGTCAAGTCCAGAGAAATCATGTACAACACTATGGTCCAACCAATATTGGACTATGGGGACATTGTCTGGGGGGACCATTTTAATCCAACCCAAATGGATAAGATAATCCTATTAAAATCAACCAATTTACTCATCCAGTATTTCGGCTCTAGCTAGCTTAGGCTGGAAAACAGTCAAAGTAAGGAGGCAATTTTCACAGATCACTTTTTGTTTTTAAATGCTTTCATAATATCTCAGATTTTAACTTCAACCTGGCTCGCAGATCTTGTATTCATAACTATAGTACTCGGCACGTTCTAGTTCAGAATTTGTAACACCAAAGTATATACAACCAACTGGGGAAAAGCAAATCTGACTATCTATTTGTAAAGGAATTCAACTTATTATCCAATACTGTCAAATACTCTAAATCCATTTCAGGCTTTATCAGGAAGTATTTCTCGCAGTCTTAAACTCTCTATAACATCTCTTTCTCCAATATAACACGCCTTAAGTAGATTATTTTAAGGATAATTATTGTTATTATCTTAATTATGTGTGTATTGAAGATTTTACCATAAATTTTTAATTAGTATATATTTAGTCAAGTATACTTATATTGTTATTGTTATCGTATTTTAGAGTGCCCTCGTGAGAATCACCTCGGTGATGGGGCTCACTCTTAAAAGATTCAACAAAGTTCAAAGTTTAAAGTTTAAAGTTTTGTTACTGCTAGGGCCATATAACTATATTCTGTGGTGGATCTTCTTGTATTTATTTACTAGTTCAAAAGAATTACTTCATATATATTGAAATTGAACTTTCACTATGTAATATAAAGTTGAATCTGTACATACAATTGTACAGTATACATATTTTAACCTTTTCAGCCCCAGCCAGTTAATTAGTCTGTAAATTCTCCTTACATTATCCACACAAAATAAGTTGGTTGGTAATGAGAATAAAACAAAATTATAATGATCTTACACAGCAATTTATCTAAGATGAGAAATTCCCCCAAATTGAAAAGAAAGAATTTGTAGAGACAGTTTAGGAGAATTCCACAGTACATCATATATCGTGTTTGGGGCTGAGAGGGTAAAGCTGATGGTATGGACCCCACTTGGAATGCTTTCTAAATTAGTTTTAACTAAAGGAATAGCAAGTCTGTTCAACCTTTAAGATCAGAGCTGCACTGTAGCAGTTGTTGTTTGTCATTCCAGGCCCAGCAGCAACCAATAGAGTGCTGTGTTTGGTGCCGCTTGTGACGTGGCTTGAAGACTGGTTGTTGGTGAGAAAGCTGCAGAAAACGTACAGTGATGCTGTTGCAGAAAACATTGTGGAGGTATTGGGTAAGGAAGGACAACATCATCAACGTCATCTGTTCTATTTGTAATATTGTTACATACTTTTTGCAAAAATGATGAAAATGAGTGTAAAATTAATGTGTCTAAAAGCTTGGTAAAATTTCGTTTGTACGTATGACGTCTTCAAATTATTATAACATGTTTGTTTTGCAACATTTTACATCTTCAAGTTTTATCTTTGTTTGATAAAATCATACCCGTCTGCAAAGCAACAAGTGCATCAGATGTAAGACAGTTAAAAAAGGTGCATTTGGTTAGTATGAATGAATGAATGAATGAATGAATGAATGAATGAATAACTTTAATAAACCTTTTTCTCGTATTCTGTATTGGGTCGGGGTAGTATCAAATTGACGTCCGAGTTCCTCAAAGTGTGTTTGTGTTTTTGGAAAAAAGAGAACTTTTCTCTCAGATAATTGTGAGTCTTTTTAAAGTACGAGTACATACAACCAAATCTTGAAGGGCTGAATTTTCTTTAAAACTAAATTTATTTAAGAGTAATTTATAACAATAGCTTGGTTTTAACACAGTTACACTGTGCATATCTATAATTACTGTATATCTATATGCACGCACAAAGTTTTACCTTATATTTTCATGTTTTCAACTATTTTGGCGAAGATGAATCATGTCTAAACATCTTGATCGGGTTTTGCTGGACTGATGTTTCGTTATTTCCGCATGCATCTTACGGCACATGTAGGTATCGTGCTGGTGTTTGTTGGTCTAGTGCTATCAAGTATAGAGCCAGGGATCACTCTAAACCCACTACAGCAGCCACTATTGGATTCAAATCGTGACGAGGTAAGCAGAGCTGCACTGTTGGTCTATGTACAGGTAATTAGCTCTTGCCTCGTTATCCTTGCCGGGGAGGGGGGGGGGGGTACTATCAAACATGAAGGAGTATCGGGAAGACGATCGAACTGTGTTTATTTGCGACCTTAAATTGTTTCTGATATAGTTAAACGGGCAAGAACTGTCATCGTTTTAGAAAATAAGATACTGACTACAGCCTATGTTGTCGTTTTTTTGTAAATTAAAATAGGCATACATGTACATGCCTGGTCTCTCGTTTCATACTAGTCCATTTGTTGTCTTTTATTACGCTACATAAGTGTCATCACCTAATTAACAGAAACTGAACCAGCTTGGTTTTAAAAGCTTTATTACTGTACGAAATTGGTCACGAGCAAAAAAGAATCAACCATGTTTAACTGGCAGCGACTGTAAAGTTGTTTCTGATGTAGGTTTACGGGATCAGTTGTAGTTCAAGAACTTAGGGGTCATCCCTGTTTTCATCATTTCCATGAGTGTACAAATTGTATCTAGACTTTCTGTGCGCTACAGTCAGTCCTATTCAGCAAACTACAAACCAAAACAATTATCACACTAGCAGAGTACATATGGTCAACTAGAAATAGGACTTTAACCAATGAATGCACATGGTCTTTTGACAGATGGACTCAGACAGAGAACATCTACGAGAGAGTGTCCGTGAGCTGGAGGACGGAGCGTATTCTGAGGAGGAGGTAGTGAACGGTAGGAGTAGAGAAACCGAAGAAGAGCATGGGTACCAGTTCCCACCGCTGGTGGAATACAAACCGGACGAGTCTAGCCATGATTAAGAGGCGTGGTCACACGTGTACATAGCAACGTAGGTATTGCCAGACCAAGCAAGCTGCTGTCAAATTCGGATTTCAGTAGGGGCTGGCTATTCAGTTTTAGGGGGGGTGGTGGGGGTGGTGGAGGGGGTTGTGAGACGTGGAAGAGTCATTTGCGTACAGTCTTTCTTTCAGATTCTTCCACTCCCCTCCCCCTGACATCCGAGATGGTCTGCTCCTTATGCGCTAGTATCTAAGATGACTTTAATACAGTGGATGGCAATGACGAATCATATTTCATACACAGTTAATATATAATGCAGCTGTACAGAATGATATTAGAGCGGCAAAGAGCCACAACACTTTTAAAGCGATGCTGAGGATACATTTTTTTATTTTAGCTTCAGCTGTTACATTTTCATATATTAGAGTTTTAATAGTTTTCGGTTTTTGTGTCTTTTTGACATAAACTGTGCATTTGTTGAACTATGTACATAATATATATCTATCCTATAAATTTTGATTGTAATTTGCGGTTATACACATTTGAACATACTTCAATGTAAAGTGTGCGATATAAAATATGAAACACTACTATTATTTTTAGTGTAGATCTGGCCAACCTGCTCTTGGAATAAAAACAATTAGATCAAGTACCTTCTTCTACTGGTGAAATGAAGTACGAATGACTCCATGTATGAATGCATATTATATGAGCTTTGGCAACGAAAAGGGGGATGTACCAGTCAATTGCCTTGCTCCTCCCCTCAGGATCGTGCCAACTAAGGTGATAACATGCTATTACCGTTGTGTTGTACAGCTGATTTGATTGGTTATAAAGAGAGTGGACCCCATTCGGAACATAGCTGTGAGTTATTTTGGTGAATAGGCTGTGAGTTGGCACAGTGGTATGCAGTGGTTGTATTCTTGTTCCACGGACAGTGTAGAAAAGATCCCTGAGTAGTTCCTGCAGCTGAGTCCAGGGTATTTAGTTAGCAGTGCTGGGCTTCACCGTTTAGTTGTAGAGCCTGTCGTGTATATGTCGTTTTAAACAAAGTCTCGGTTGTATAAAAGACACAAAATCATAATTAAACAGGATTATTTGAATACGTTTGTCAAAAAGATCCAAATCTTGGTCAAGAAAGCAGTGAGTGTCTCACCTCGACTTTTAGGGTTTTTGCGCCTTATTTTTGATTTTGTGGCTTTTTTGTTTCACCTTTTAGCTTTTGTGTCTGACGTAATAGCTGAATAACTGAAAGTAGGCACGTGTAGGAAAAGTAGGTATAGACATGAAATGACTTAACTTGTAACTTGTAAAATTTACTTCCAACTAGAGGATTTCTAATACGTACATGTATGTTAATTTATTCTCAGCTATTTCGTATCAGCTTTCTTTTTTTCGAAACTTGATTTTTATATTTATATGCATCAATGTATCTAAGTTTTTAAAAGCAGATTTTATATAGTTTCACAATTAAATTTTTAAACTGTATTTACTTGTAGAAATTTCAAGAGGAACTATCCGTTGTTTGTTCTTTCTTGTATATAGAGCAAAGTGTATCATAATATATAGCAAACTAGAATATAGATGCGATAGAATGCACGCACAAATTGGCTGAGCATCAATTTTGTAAAAATGAATATAAAAACACGGAGTGACGTCACGCGCGCGGTAAGTGTGAAATTTAAAAGTGTACATGACACTTGAAAGTCTGTTCTTCAGTACTTCGAGTTTTATACTTTTTCTAATAAATATTGTTTTAAAACCAATAAAGCAATAGTTTCTAACAAGTATATAGCACGGAATGACGTAATAGAGTTTCGACTCGTTTTCTCTCAATACTTTTCTTACGCTTACGTCATTGCGTGTTATTGTCTGGAGACACTGTTTTATTGAGCATTTGTTATCATTGATGGAGCCTTCCGTATGGCACTGGTTGTCCGCTATGGTTGAGCTGAGCTTAACGTATTTCAGTTTGTTTTGGTGCGTCCGGTTTTCAGAGCTACAAACGAGCTTGACCATACCGGTAAACTATAGAATACTACAAACATAGAGTGCTTGTGTAATGGTTATAATTATTTTCTTTCGACTTTTCAGTTTCAAATTGACTGTACCAAAAAAGATGTTGGCTGTATATTTTACCACAATACCTTGCAAACCTAACACAGCCAATAGGCATAGAGAAAGCCATATACGTTTGTGATATTCGTCCCCAGTGTACAGTAACGTTGTGTATACTTCAGTGGTTTGAAATCTTTTATAACTTTTTGTGTGTTTTAGGATTATTTCTAGGATTTTCGTGTGCTAAGAACCATGGGTAAATGTATCAGTCGCCATATTTTTAGGTATGGTCAACTGTGTTTCATTTTAGGATTCTGTTATTTTACCACTGGTGTCTTGCATGACTGATTAAGAACGAAACTATATTGTTCAAAGTACTTCTTGGAAGTCGTAAGCTTTCGTCTGCTTTTCAAATGCAAAAGAATTAATACCTTCCAGTCAATGACTTCAAACCTCAAACTCGTTTCGATTTGATTTTACCTTTAAATAGTTAGATTAATTATTGGAAACCTTTTGAATTCTAAACTTTTTAGAAACATGTAAAAATATTTTCTATTTTGATATTATTTGTAACCATCACCTTTCATCTATTTGTTACGATCTCTTTCACTTTCCATGGATAAGCGATAGCCATACCTTTGTAAACAAATGCACTGTAATTATTTTTTTAGAAAATTGCGATCATATGTATAAATTAATAAATGCTTATTGCAAAAATATCTAACTGTGTCTGGTTAACTGGGCCCGCGCTGCGTGTGTTCACTCGCCGACTCACTTTTTGCCAGGTCGTCGCCTCGTATACCCTGAATGTCATGCCCGATGACGTCATTTTCAAACCAATTTTCTCTGGTGTTTTTATTGCAACATTTCTCAAACTTTCTGATTAAATAAATCAGCTATTTACGGACTACAAGTTGCGGTCCAAAATTAGTGGGCACTTGTTAATTATATAAGTTTATATTGAACTTTGTTTAGGAAAAAAGCCGGGATTTGTAAAAGTTTTGTAACACAGCTTTGTGTTACATTATGTACTCTGAATTTTATAGTAGTTACCTTTGAGAAGATTTCCTTGTGAAGTAGTTAAGATTTGAAGCTTTGCTTGTACACAGGGACAGTTATCGTTAACAACGTATTTTGGTGCTGAAATTCGAGAATTTATCAGATTTCAAGCGAAGTAATCCGGTCATTGTTTGCGCGACAAACGTCAAATGAGAGTTATGTTCACAGGTAGGGTTTTAAGACGTCGCCACTGGTTAAAAATCCAGAATGGGGAAAACTTGTAGATGATGAGCAAAGGGATCCACCGAAGAATACTTCCAGTCCACAAGGTATGTTTATTTCTGAATTATAATGACAATGCAGATGAATATTTTTTTCTTTTGATATCGGAAATCTCAGAGATGTTCTGCTTTGCCTTTGTACAAGGCTTTGTAGCACGCTTTGCGGCAAAACAGACATACAAGCACAGTTTTTGTGTTTTTAACAGTACTTCATTGAACAAAAAGCTTTAGACATGTTCGTGTCCCTGTCACCTTCACTCTTCAGTCATCAATTTTTTTTAAAAAAATAACACGAGAGAAAAAAACCCCTCTTAGCCTTGCATTTTTTGATCAAAGAAACAGGACTCAAGTTACTCAGAACTGAACAGTGCACATGGCATTCCAACACTAATTTCCGCGAATAATAATATCTGCAGCTCTGACTTATCCAAAGCAAACGCCCTACAGTCACAATTCAGCAGTGTATTCACTAGTGAGAAACTTGATGCAATTCCTACACCGAGTTCGGATCCCATCCCGCCCATGCAAGATATTAGTGTCAGTAATCCTGGGGTCAAGGCGCAGCTAGATAAGCTAAATCCAAACAAGAGACTCCAAGGAGACTTCACTCTGGCCGAATTTGATTGACCATATGACAATGTAGAAGTTGATTGACCACATAGAATGTTACTTTCAAGGCGAATTGTGACAGGGTTACGTTGCGTCGTTTAGTTCCAAAGTATCATGAAACAACCTACTGGTCTCGAATAGTATTAAGGAACCGCTCTTCTCCAATCACTGGTTGCGAAAAAATTCGCACAAGGTAAACACTTGAGGCACTATTGATCCTGTTGTCATCTTTCTGCTCCCTTCAGGTGTTTGTCTGTTAAACAGTTTTGTATGCTGCACTGTCTTTCTAGTTAAGTTCGTATGTTGATACATTTAAGTGTAACTTTGAATTGCTCTTTGCTTTCAACTTTGTTCTAACAGAAGTCCACCCTAGTTCACTTGGGACAGGCAACGACTCAGTTCCGAAACAATTAGCCCTCGATTTTAACGGTAGTTTTTGTTGTGTGCCCTGCCTATCTGTCGCAACTTGGAAAGTAGCCATATGTCTGTAAATTGTGAGTGATAAGGGAAATGAACGCGAAGAAATGGCTCGCTGTACTGTAGAACTAAAACTGCTAAAACACATCCAAGAATAACCAATATGGCGGCTGTGCTTTGACTAATGTCGTTCCCAGCGCAAGTAGACCCCTGCGCATTCGTTTGTCACGCTTGGCTGCTAGCAAGCTCAACAGGACAAAAAAAAAAAAAAGAGACAGACACCAGAACTAGACTCTCGGCCTCCGGCCAGAGTAACAAAGCTACTGGTCCAGATGAAATACATGCCAGAGTATTGAAGGAGTCATCCAATGAAGTCGCACCGATTTTGGCCCACATTTACCAGCAGTCCTTGGATACTGGACAGGTGCCTGAAGCATGGAAAAAAGCAAATGTCTCGGCACTTTACAAGAAAGGTCCCAAGCACTCTCCCGCAAATTACTGACCGGTCTCCCTAACGTGTATCTGTTCTAAGGTTTTGGAACATATTACATACTCAAGTGTATCAAAACAAATCTCCCGCTACTCTGTACTAAATGAAAATCAGGATGGCTTCCGTAAAGGATTATCCTGCGAAACCCAACTTACATCCACAGTTCATGAATGGGCTAAGACGCTGGACCACCATGGGCAAACTGATGTCATCTTCTTAGATTTTTCTAAGGCAATTGGTAGCGTCCCTCATGAAAGACTCTTGAAGAAATTGGATCACTACGGAGTTAAGGGTAAATTACTCAAATGGCTTCGTTCATTCCTCACCGGCCGTTTTCAGAGAGTTATGGTGAATGGTTCGTCATCACCTTGCTGCAAAGTTCAATCTGGTGTACCCCAGGGTACAGTTCTCGGCCCTCTCATGTTCTTGATATACGTGAACGATTTTCCTATGAATTTGAACTCCCCAACGAAGCTTTTTGCTGATGACAGCATCCTTTATAGATTGATCAATTCTTTTGAAGACCACATTCTACTACAAAAACATCTTGAAACGTCATCTCGCTGGGCTGAGGATTGGCAAATGCTATTCGAACCTTCTAAGTGCTACACTCAGATTGTTATCACCTTGAAGAAACAGCCATCTGTGTTCACCTATTCAATTCTGGGAAGTAACCTCGTCCAAGTGACATTCCATAAATATCTCGGAGTACATATTACAAGCAATTTATCGTGGTCGCGGCATTGCAACCGAGCTTCGTTCCAAGGCAAATAGAGTACTGGACATCCTACAGAGGAATTTTCTCGATGTTCTAGACAGATTAAGGAGCATGCTTACTTATGCCTGGTTAGACCCCAGTTAGAGTACAGCACTTCCAC
>JAOBYH010106100.1:0-11276 GCA_025403525.1 Umimayanthus kanabou
ACCCGGGCTCCGACTAAAATTTCCTTTATTATATGTTCTTCATTTGTGGCAACTTTCATTAAGTTTCATTACATCTAACTTTCCTTTTTTTTCTTATTCGATGTTGCACCTGTATCAGACAATGAAAAACTGCGTCAAAAAACGAAATAAATGCTTTTTGCCTCGATATGTCCATTTCGAGTTCGCCATCTTTAATTCTACTCGGAAAGACTTGTATTGAGTAGAATTGGCCGATAACAGTCGACTGAAGTACGAGCTAAAAGCAAAGCATGCTCGACGTCTTCGGCGTCCCAAACAAATGACGTCTTCCATAGCAACCGTAGTAATATGAGCAGTCGTGTTTTGGGAAAGCGGATTGCATGCGCAGTGACGCACTGCGCTTCCTATTCGAGAAATATGGACAACCGCTGACACAAAAAGCAGCTGGTTCTTCAATATGGCGGCCAACAAGGCTGACTTGACAACCAACTACAATGGAAATTTTTGGCACTTTCTCATTACCAAAAGCAGTTTTTGTTTGGGCAAAACTTATGGGAAAAGAATAAAGATTCGATATTTATTCAAATTTTGAAGTGTCACTTTTGACCCCTAAGATGGGGGTAAGACCTTATAATTGTCGTAGCAGTTTGCCTAGTTTTAACTACATAAGATAAACTTTAGTTGTACAAGGTGGCCCATTGTACGCTCAACAGTTGATACCCAGAGGGTTATGTATTTACAGTATTCACACTTGTATTTGTAATAAACTATGTTCCTAAAACATGCAATATTTCATATCAGGAACCTATTAACAATCTGACAAGCGTGTGTTCGTTTTCATGGCGGTTAATTGGTTTTCAATAGGTGATTATACAAGATTGTTTATTTAACTTATCACATTTAAACCTATATATATGTTTATTTAATAATCTAACTATATTAGAGTTTGAACCATATCAAAAAGTAATATACACTATTTTCTATATTTATCCTTTTAATTTGTTTCTTTAACTTTTTCCCTATCAGTTCCTTACAGTCCTTTAAAACGCAACACCGATGTAGTCTTCCTTTTGGACGCGTCTCAAGGAGTACTTCCAGACGTTTACAGTAAAGAAAAAAATTTTGTCAAAACACTATCAACGCATTTCAACCTGCAACCTTCTGGGCCACGAGGCAGTGCCTTCATCTACGCTGAGAACCCTCAGACTGTAGCCAACTTTGGGGATCCATACTTTGAAGAACGGGTCGACAGAGCAGCACTTTTGAAGGAAGCACCGAGACGGATGGACCGGGCTTTGGAGCGTGCTGCGCAAGTTCTAACGAGGTCAGGTCAGGACGGTCGTAAAATCGTTGTGCTGTTGACAACCGGCAAGCAGTCGCCAGGTGGCAAGGCTCTTAGTGAAGCGATAAAGCCACTTCGGCAAATCGGGGCACAGACATTCGTCATACCCATTGGAAGTACCCCGGATGTTCGTGAACTATACTCAGTGGTGGACAATCCGCGGGATATCTTCCAAGTTATACGTGAAAACGACTTACGCCAACAAGCGCGGCCCATATCAAAGAAGATCAAAGACAAGCCTGGTAAGAATTTCATTGATGAGGATGATAGTGATGATGATGATGATGATGATGATGATGATAATAATCTTTAATGAGGAAACTTTGACACAGAGGTTTTTCAAAAGGTGCTACAAATGCTGTTTGGGGATGGGGTTTTTTCAAAACTGTTTCATTTTGCGCATAATGGTTTGTTCCGCAGAAGAGGGAAGCATAGAAAAAAGATAAAACAATGTACAACATGCAAAATGGTTTCAAAACAAAGTTAGATAAGTTCAACAGTGGTTACCTTGACCGTCGAATGCCTTGTTGCCGAATTCTTTGTTTGTTGTAGCTACATTTTTCTACAAAAACTGTATGCTGGAGTGCTTTCATAAAACTGCTCAATGTAGATACGGTTATAACGACAGACTTGTGACCTCTGTCATATGATGTGGGTCCATTTTCCCTCCGTGTAGAGTCCGTGTGTGAATTTGTTACACCAGAAACTACAAAAGGTCTGAGTTTGTATACCCGAACAATCCAAGCAGGTAGTATACCCAAGGGCGCTTTGCACAATCCGTCTTTAGGAGTCTACCGAAAGCTTCTGTTTTCTTACGAAATACGTGTCACTTTGAATGTCCAAGGCAAGCATTCTATGTATCACATCACAATCCGTGCGGGCTAACAGATGCGTATTATTAATTCGTGCAAAATAGGCATTCGTAGCATTGGTTACGGTTCCTGTTCTATTTTCACTTCATTTCTGAGTGGCAATAAAATAGCCGCCTAAAGTTGTTTCTAGACTAAACTGATGAACTTTAAAATTCACAGTATGGAAAAAATCCAATTTTGTTACTTTTAGACCTTGCTAAAAACAAGTTAGTTGAGAGATTGGCCTCAAAATGTTTTACCTTAGAAATACTTTGGTGTCGTTATTGACTCAAAATTTTCCTGGACGCAGCATATTACATACATTTCTACAAAAAATCAGCAAGACATTTGACATCTTGCAAGATTAAGCCATTTTATCCCTTCTCTTACTTTATCAAATTTCTATCGAGCTCTGACACAACCCTACTTTTATTATGGCATAGCAGTGGGGAGTAGCTGCTCAAACTAATCCGCAAAATCTGGTTTTGCAAAAAAACGTGCGAATCGTTTAATCAACTCTAGAACCTTTAGATCTCATGCTGTACCTTTGTATGATTGAGTGTGTATGACTGTGAAAAGGTTTAGAATAAGTTAAGAGTTAAATAAGGTTAGAAGTGTTTGAGTGGAGTTCATTGTAGGACATAGTTTTTGGCAAGACACAGCTGGTCAAATAGAGTTAATTGTCGCCTTATTACTTGTCACTCATTCAGGTGACTGTTTTTCTAATATAACCCTTATTCATGGAAGGTAATGTAATGGTTTGTTCAATCCATGCAGTGTATGGTTTTGTTGGTATTGACGATATCAGCTCAATCAGGTATATCACATACTCTAGCTACACGTTCACAAGGCAGTCGAAATTTCGAACAAATCGTTTTAAGAACAAGATCGTCAATGAAAATTGTATACTATTTTAATTAAGCTACAAATGATCTTGAAAACCAAACAAATCTAATTGTGTAAATGACGGGTGTAACTGCGGTAACTGTGTTATAGAATCCGGCCAGCTTTAGAAACAATTTCAAATTTGGAGAATATGGTAACTTTAACTCCACGTCCTTTTTTCTTTATACAGTCCCAATAAATCCCCTTAGCAAAGGGACGGACGTCGTTTTCCTAATGGACTCTTCACAAGGAGTAACTGCTGAGATTTATAAGAAAGAAAAAGACTTCATCAAGTCCTTGGCCAGTCAGTTCAACCTTTCTCCCAGTGGTCCCCGTGGAAGTACTGTAATGTACGCTGACAATCCCTACACAGTAGCAAACTTCGTAGACCCCAACTTTAACGCCAGGGTAGATAGCGCCCCTTTGCTCAACAAACCCCGCAGAATGGACAAAGCTCTTGAAAGTGCAGCTCAAATACTGTCGAGCTCAGAAGGCCGGAAAATTGTTGTTTTGCTTACAGCTGGGAGCCAGGCACGAGGTGCCAAACCACTGAATGAAGCCATCCAGCCTCTCCGCAAGATTGCTGCCCAGACGTTTGTGGTTTCCATTGGACAAAATCCAAATATGGGAGAACTTTCTGCTGTTGTGGATAGACTAAAGGATCTATTTCAAGTACTATCACACCAGAATTTGCTCTCTCGTTCTCAATATATTTCAAAGGAAATACGCCTAAAGCCAGGTGAAAGTCATTACTAAAATCTGTTGTAAGTTTTTGTTAGGCTTTTAATAATACATCAATGATATCTTTGTTATTATCATTCTTTCTAAATTTTCTGTACTAATGAACACTTTGAAAAGCATGCTCACACTGCCAGTTGACCTCATAACTGGTATGTTTGCTTAGAAAGGAGAACACCTCAGAATATCTTAATACATTTTTAAAAACGATAATAACTTTATCAGAGCAGTTCGTATTACTAGCACTTAACTTTGTGCGGTTTATGTACTTCTTGTAAGAAAAGAAAAATACTTGGTCACGCTAAGAGTGTATCCAAAGAAAGCAGGCAAAAACCAACTGACATATTTTAACGTTGTAGTTCCTTATAGTCCACTAGAAGGAGGAACCGATGTAGTTTTCCTCGTGGATTCATCCGAAGGAGTAACGGAAGCTGATTATAGACGGGAGAAGGAATTTGTCAAATTGCTGTCTTCTCACTTTAACATTCACCCTTCTGGTGCACGGGGAACTGTCATAAGCTATGGTGATCAACCTTCTACAGTTGTGAGGTTTAATGACCGCGACTTCAACGAAAAACTAAAGCGTGCTCCACTGATGGGGACACCAAGAAGAACAGATAGAGCCCTTGACCTCACTTCACGAGTCCTGTCGACATCCCAACCAAATGATCGTAAAATCCTAGTTCTTATAACAGCTGGACCACAAGCTCCGGGTTCGAAGTACTTTGGAGAATATGCTGCACCTTTGAGAAAGCTTGGGACCCAAACATTTGTTGTTGTCATAGGGCAGAGACCCTCTGATCGTGACCTTCTGCCGCTGGTGGACAGACCGCAAGACATCGTTCGCGTTTCAGCCTTTGATAGATTGTCGTCTAAGTCGCAGCAGATTTCAAAACAAATCCGCGAGAAACCTGGTTAGTAAATATACAGAAAGGCTGTTATTTGAATCTCTGTAAACTAGTTCTAAATGAAGGCCAAGAGTTCTCAGTAGTTATGTTTGTAATGAAATAATAAAATATAAATACAAATAATAACAATGGTGTTACCCAAACAGCATTTCCAAAGAGTGCCTAATCATCCATGTAGGGAACCAGCAGCTTCATTTCCTCGTTTAAGGACGATGCTTTATCTTCTAGAAACAAAATTGCTTAATTTATTCACTTACATCATATGGTACAGTACGAGTTTAGAATATGCATCCTGATTTTCAAAGTCCAGAGTGCTAGTGGTACTGCTACTGTGTACCTCAGCAGCCAAGAGGATCCATACGTACCTTCAAGATCGGGCTCAGACCTGAGGACTCCAACAAGCTAACAGTACCTGCAACACGTTCCGGGGCCAAACAGTCTACTGCCGGCATGGGCATTTTCAATCTGTGCTCTAAAACTCTGGAATGATGCCCCTCCTTTAAATAGGAAACCTAGTAGCATCCGTACTTTAAAGAAAACTTCACAGAACTTTTCTAAAATAGTTTTTGTTGTAAGTTTTTTCGTTGTAAAATGTCTTCTTGAATGCCCTTAGATTACAGCACTTTAAACAGTAATCTCCTAATTATATTATCATTATTATCAAGATAGAATAATAGCCTTAATGTCTTTGTCTCCTTTATTGGAACTCGTAATATGCAAGTTATATTCTCACCTCTTATTATTTTGTAAGTGATTAAGCTCAAAAGAAAGTTGCTTGGAATCTTTCCAAATCACAGTTTCTTGCACTGAGTTTTGATGGATCCATAGATACTTATGATTTTGATTTGAGAGTTGAACAAACTATACAATAACATATTTCTAATTTTATACTATTTTAGTTCCTCATAGTCCCTTGAATCGGGTGACTGACGTGGTATTCCTTATCGATGCTTCGCAAGGAGTCGGCGCGAAAATTTACGAGAAAGAAAAGGAGTTCGTCAAATCATTGGCAAATCATTTTAATCTCTTCCCGACTGGACCACGAGGTAGTGCTGTGAATTATGCTGAAAACCCGCGTACCGTAGCTCGTTTTGTGGACACCGATTTTCATGGAAAAGTTGATGGAGCCATGCTTCTTAGGAGCCCCAGGCGTATTGATAGGGCTTTGGAACATGCTGCACAGATCTTGGCTAACTCAACAAAGAATCGGAGGAAAATAGTGATACTACTCACAGCTGGCAGACAAGCAACGGGTGCCAAACCTTTTAATGAAGCAGTGAAACCACTTCGTGATCTTGGTGCACAAACGTTTGTGGTGGCCGTTGGAAGCAAACCAGATATTCGAGAGTTATACTCGGTCGTACAACATCCGCGAGATATCTTCAATGTTCCGCGCGAGGACAAACTTCTCCAGCAGTCGCAGTCGATTTCACGCAAGATTCGTGACAAACCAAGTAAGAATGTTACATCAACACAGGGCAATAGTACAATTAGCGTTTGTCTTCGAGTACTTTATCTGACTTGCATTTGTGCTACCAATTAAATAGCAAAGAGAATTTGAAATTCCTTGGTTTCTCGTCCAAAGTAGAACTCTATTCCACAAAACAAGGTGTTCTGGTGTACATGTAGGCCTATTTACACACGATTTCATACCTGATATGCATGTGTATATATACGATAAACATTGTTTTAAAATAGGCAAACCTTAGTACATCTGTATAATCATTTTTCAATTCAATTTTTTGTTGAAAACGCTGTTTTGACTTTATTAAGTCCGTGTTAATGGAACCTGTAAGTACTCACTGTTAAACGATCTATTGCTCTTAGTTCCAAGCGCTCCTCTTGACCGAACTACAAGTATAGTGTTCCTGATGGATTCCTCGCAAGGAGTAACGGAACAGACCTACAGAAAGGAGAAGGATTTCATTAAAACTCTAGCCAATCATTTCAATCTCTCCCCCGCTGGGCCAAGTGGAAGTGTTGTCATGTATGCTTCTAATCCGTACACAACAGCCAGTTTTGTAGGACCCGATTTCCACGAAAGAGTTGACCGTGCACCTTTACTAGGCCAGCCCAGGAGAATTGATAAAGCTCTGGAACATGCAGCTCGTTTGCTCTCCGACAGAAGTGGCCGTAAAATCGTAGTTGTCCTCACAGCGGGAAGACAAGCTGATGGGGCGAAGCCAATAAGGGAAGCTATTAAACCACTGCGCAAAATTGGTGCTCAGACTTTTATTGTTGCTATTGGAAGCAATTCTGATATGCGTGAACTCACGCCTGCTGTGGACAGGTTGAAGGATATATTCCGAGTAGCATCGCCTGATGGCCTTATCTCTCGATCAAAAGCTATGGCGAAACACGTCCGCGAAAAACCTGGTAAGTGTTCCTAGAAACTGCAGTTGAAATGCGAGCTGTAAGCAATGTTCTGATGATCCTTGAAAAAAAATTTGAAGCACTTCAATTTGAAGAAAGCATACAAAGTTAGAAATGTCTTAAGAGTTAGCAAAAATTGAAATAGGTTTTCCTCTATTCGGTTGAATTCCATGAGGAACAGCTGCAACTTCTAGAAGTATGTATATAGATGCCAAAGGCTTATCTAACTTTTATTGTAATTCAAAACATGCTCATAGGTTTAGAACATATAGAACGGACGAGAAAGCAAATGGATGCGTTTAATTTAAAAGTAGGAGTGCCTATAAGTTATAAATGGGCTCCTTTAGAATCCACAAGAGTAACTTTATTGTTATGAAGTTTGATTTTTTTCTCTTATAATGCAGTTCCGTATAGTCCACTTGGCCATGGAACTGACATCGTTTTCATCATGGATTCATCAAGAGGGGTTTCCAAAGATGATTTTGGAAGAGAAAAAGATTTCGTCAAATCTCTGGCCAGTCATTTCAACATTCACCCATTTGGTGCACGTGGAAGTGTAATTAACTATGGCGAGAGACCTGCCACTGTCGTCCTATTCAATGAAGCCCAATTCAATGAGAGAGTAGACAGGACCCGCGCAATGGGAACACCACGGCGTACAGACAGAGCACTTTTACACACTGCTCAAATTCTCTCCAGATCAAAACCTAAAGATCGAAAGATTGTGGTGCTGTTGACAGCTGGAGATCAAGCTCCTGGTTCCGTAGAACATGGTGAAGCTGGTGCGCGCTTACGACAACTTGGAGCTCAAATATTTGTGTTTGTTATCGGACAAAAGCCCAATGATCAAGCACTGCTACCGCTGGTAGACAGACCACAGGACATCGTGCGAGTACAGTTATCCAGCAACCTGGGATCTCAATCACGGCGTATTTCTAAAATGATCCGCGACAAGCCTAGTAAGTTTTATTACACGTAATGATTTGTTAACAAATATTCGGTTAAGTTATTTTTTTTTTTTTTTATTTTGGCTCAGGTCCGCCTACAAAGACCTAGTCTAGTGATCTAAGTTTGACATCTTCCGAAGTCTGATACTATGGTTTGAGGTGAAAACATGACTAGATCATCTGTATTTGAAGCCTAAAAAGCAAAGTAAATACACGCAACCCTTTCTTGGCTTAATGTAACTGTTAAATTTTCATGCGTTTTCTAAAGCCTGGTTTCCATATAATCGTCGTCTCTGTCACATAATTTTTTGTCAAGCGATCTGGGCAATTATGTGGAAACACTATTGTGATTGTTTCAAACGATCTTTACATCAGAAGCAAATCGATGGTCCCGATCTAAACATGTTTCATCCTCGCGTCCCGCTTGCGTGACTGAAAAATTCTGTGACAGAGACGATCCTTTATACATTAGAGACGATCATATGGAAACCAAGCTTAATATAATTCTGACTTTTCTGGGAATTTCTGCCTTTGTCACAGCGTCAGCACAGTTAAGATGTTCAAGATGTGCCAGTTTTGGAAGTGAAATGCTTGCAATGGCTGCTGTGCTCCAAATTGTTTGAAGAAATATGCGACACAAGTATAAGCATACCGATAGTTGGCCGTCTATAAAGGGGCTATATATCCTTGACCATCATCTTCACTCCCTTTTTATATAGTTTACTTATCACCTTGTTCAGAACTATCTAAGTTTTTGCTTTTCACATAAGTCCACGTTGTAAACATCTCAGGTAGCCCACCAGCAAGCCGTGAAGACGTATAAATACGTACCATATACATGTACATTCGATTCTGACCTAGCCAGCGATAGCAAAGGCCTTTCCTACTGCTTTAGGCCTTGGCCCCCAGACAAAGAAACCAGTTCGTTTTCTGGATAGAAGGTGTCCACTTTCGCAGGCTACCATTGACCAAGTTTACCTGAATTGTTTTAATTGTGCACTTAAAACTAATTTCTTGATAAATTTGTTTTAGTACCTTATAGTCCTTTGAGTCGCGATACCGATGTTGTCTTCCTGCTCGATGCATCCAGCAATGTTACACTTTCCCTTTTCAATAAGGAGAAGGATTTCGTCAAGTCGCTTGTCAGTCACTTCAACATTCATCCTGCCGGTGCTCGAGGAAGTGCTGTCGTATACGGCAATGCTTCATTTACAGTAGCAGGATTTAATGATCGCAATTTCATTGGCCGATTGGACAGCGCTGCTTTGCTCAAAACACCAAGAAGAAGTGACAAAGCCTTGCAACATGCTGTACAGGCTCTAAAAGATACAGGACGCGATGGACGGAAAATCGTGGTATTACTGACAACCGGCAAACAACACCCAAGTGGAAAATCTTTTAATGAAGCTAAACAACAACTGCACGAGCTTGGTGCTCAAACCTTTGTGGTGGCTATTGGACGGCTAGCGGACATCCGGGAGCTGTATTATGTTGTGGACAGACCAACAGATATTTACCGAGTTATATCTGCTGACGACCTTGAAAGACAATCACGACCAATCGCGAAGAGCATTCGCGAGAAACCTGGTATGAAACGGAAACAAATTCTTAAAAGTTGCAGTTTTATTTAGTTATTCGTAGCTGCATAGACTTCGAAATTATTCTTTTAAAAATGTTTATTCTTGAGTTGTCCTTATACTGCCTTCGGATATTGTCTAAAACCATTTTATAGATTTGTATATTTTAATGCCAGTTTAAGTAAAGATCCCTTAAGCTTCAGTTATGACTTTTCTAGACATCTAATAATCATAATCTCCCGTTAAGAAGCAATTGAGAAACTTACATTTTTTTTAATCAGTTATTGATGTTTTCTTAAGAGGTTCTTCCACTATTTCTGATTGAAGCTCCCGTTTAAAAAAAAAGACCAAAGAATAAATTTCTAATTTTTTAAACAAACGGTTTATCAACGAGTTAGGTAGTAGAAAATCCCGTAGCCTCCTCCGCAGGCAACTTCAGTTGTCATTTCCGGAGCAGCAAACAACGAGCGGCCGAAGGCACCGAGCGAGGCGCCAGTTGGGGGCCTGAGGCCGAAGAAACGTTCTCATGTTGATTTTGCCACAGCCTCCTTGGTCCTCATTAACCCAAGTTGACCCTGTTTACCATCACTCGGCATGCTCAACCCGGTTTCCGGATAGAATTACTGCTTTTTAAAAAATAGACTTGCCTGCGGAGGAGGCTAGAAAATCCCGGTTAGTTAACCCAGTGTTTTATTCTAATATTAGACTTGAAAATTGTATTTCCTAATCTACAATTAAATATAACAAAGAAGGCGTTTGTTCCAATCGTTACTTCATGTACATAATGAAAGTATGTAGATATTCAACTATAAAAAAGTGATGCATAAATTATGACAGTGATGTAAGATTTGAATTGTCTGTCTATAAGAAATTACTTAGAAAGGGAATGGTAGTTGCAGGAAGTTTTATGCATCATTGCACGTTGATTGTGAGTATTGTGCCTTTGCTTGACTTATATTTTTTCCTTTGTTATAGTTCCTGCAATACCATTGAGTCGAGGGACAGATGTTGTTTTCTTGTTGGATGTATCAAGAGGGGTAACAGAGGACATTTTAAAACAAGAAAAGGAGTTTGTCAAGAGTTTAGCCATTAACTTTAATATCTCTCCATCTGGCCCGCGGGGAGCGGCAGTGATGTATGCAGACAATCCTTACACCATCGGTAGTTTCATCGAGCGAGATCTTGAAAGTCGAATTGAGAGAGCATCGCTTTTGAATACACCAAGGAGAACGGACAGAGTCCTTGAGCATGCTTCCCAGATCTTCAAAACATCGGGAAGAGGTGGTCGTAAGATTGTGGTACTTTTGACAGCAGGTAAACGAGCTGACGGCGGAAAACCCCTAAGCGAGGCTATTCAACCACTACATGCAATCGGTGCGCAGATATTTGTAGTTTCAATAGGTGATGGTCCAGACAATCGTGATCTTTCTGTCCTTCTTCATGCACCAGAAGATCTTTTTAGCGTTCGGGCACCAAAGGACCTTCCCTCCCAGACCCTGCAAATTGGAAGGGCCATCCGCAATAAGCCAGGTGGGACAATATATTGTATGTTTCTAGTACACACATTTCTCGATGAGGTATTACCGGCTTGGAAATGTGAAAGTAGGTTTGTTAAACAATTTTAATTTTAATTTTAATTTTAATTTTAATTTTAATTTTAATTTTAATTTTAATTT
>JAOBYH010106211.1:0-11276 GCA_025403525.1 Umimayanthus kanabou
TGAAAATTTGTTCTTCTACATAGCCGACAAATAAATTAGCGTAGTTTGGTCCCATTTTGGTTCCCATGGCTACACCGGAAGTAAACGAAGTAAACTGACAACGGTGCAACAACGTTGACAAGTGTGACAGCGGTGAAAACTGACAGCGCTGTGACAGCGGTGGCACTGGCAACGCTGTGACAGCGGTGTCGGCTGACAGTGCTGTGACAACGATGTTCATATTAGTGTGACAACGATGTGTACATCACTGTGAAAGTAGTGGCAACTGACAGCGCTATCTCAGCACTGTCAGTTGCCATCGCTGTCAACTAATGTTCACATCGTTATCTCAGCACTGTCAGTTGCCATCGCTGTGTAGCCACTGTGTGATTCCTCCTGTGTATGGTTCTTAATGCTCCTTTCTATTCCTTCCCCACTGCATCAATTTTCTTTCTCTATTACATGTTTTTGCAACTAGGTTTAAAAATTTTAACCATTACTTATGTACATATACGTACAGTGAAAAAGAACTAAATAGATATACAGGTCCGACACTGAGAAAGTGAGATTTTTAGGACACATTTTTCAGACGAGGGCCTGTATATCTCAATACCAAAAGTAAAACAGCGCAGAGCGGGATTACTCATTTTATGATTCAATAATATTAAATTTCCAA
Source organism: Umimayanthus kanabou (assembly GCA_025403525.1). Taxonomy (NCBI): domain Eukaryota; kingdom Metazoa; phylum Cnidaria; class Anthozoa; order Zoantharia; family Parazoanthidae; genus Umimayanthus; species Umimayanthus kanabou. The sequence continues at coordinate 656 of JAOBYH010106211.1, forward strand.
CCTCGGATGTTGCGCTTCTAGCGTTCTGATTGGTTCTCTCAATCTCTCAATCAATGAAACGATTGAGTTACACGCTTTTTTTTTTTATAAGAACCAGTAAATTTTGGCCGAGGCTCGTTGTTCTTAAAGCCTGGTTTCCATATGATCGCTCACGATCGCCGGATCGCTGGAATCACTGAAGCATAGGATCGCTCACGATCGCCGACGATCGCCCGATCGCTGAAAAGTGTTTCCATATAATCGCTGACGATCGCTGGCAGTATTTTCAGCGATCCGGCGATCGTGAGCAATCATATGAAAACTAGGCTTAAGTTTTTGCACAATTTGAGCCTCGATTGTTCTTAAATTGTTCTTCTTTCCATCATGTTTCCATACAGTACAAACTTGTTCTAATATTGTATAATATAGATTTACTGCAACTTGAGGAGTTTTATTTCTTAACATTGTTATAAAGTTAATTTTATTTCTACAGCATAGATCATTTATTATTGCCGTATATACACTTCGGTACTGTCATAAAACACGTGCGGCACAGTTTTGATTTTCTTTCTCTGCTCACTCAGTGTTTCTAACTGCAAAAGGACCTGCGATGAAACGCCACATGTAAGGGGTGAACCATTTGATCTTTGAGGGGGGAGTGGAAGATTTGAGAAAAAAATTTCCTGCAAAGCCTTTACAGTAAAAAAAAAATCATGCAACACGAATGGCTGTAAAAAAATGCATGCACAGCTCTAAAATAATTGCCTGCACCACTGGCCAGTGAGAAAAAAAATTCTTGCGCTAACCAATTCTTCCACCCTCCCCCTCAAAGGTCAAATGGCCCACCCCTAATGACGTGATGTGTTGTGCTGTTCAATAAAAACCGTTGCAGTTACATTTGCATCTGAAGCTGAGCCTCGATTGTTCTTGGTTTGTTCTTAATTTTTGGTCAAATTTGAGCCTCATTGTTCTTATAAAATTGTTCTTACAAAAAAAAAAAGCGTGTATACAAACAAGAAAAGTGAAAACGGAAAGTTAAAAATTCAGCAGTCATCTTCACTGACGTTCGCGCCCAAACTGCTTAAGGTCCCTATTGAAAAATCTGACCGGGAAGCTAAATTTCGAGGTATCTGACGATCAGAATTTGATGAAACTTAATAAAACAATTATTGTATTTGCGCATATCATTGATACCATATCCAACGCGCGCTACAGGGTAAAGTTTTTAAAATCTCTTTTTGACTGCACGTTCACATTTTGTGAACTATGAGGTTCATCAGTGACACGTGGAAAAATAAATTGTGTATTGTTAGTGTGTAAGAGTACATAGCTTTACATAATATGGTGAACTTAAGAAAATTCACGAAATTCTCCACAAAACATGGATAGATCGAACCTATCTATTATCATCCGATAATCATATTCACTTCAAGCTGGGATTTTGAAGACTTTCGGTCTGAAATAGAATAAAACAAACAACAGGCAGCTTCTCCGCTATAATGGTTGCTGTTTGGGCTTTGTTTCAGTTTTCCTGTTCAAACAAACATTTTTTAAATGCTTTTAAAAAAAGTAACGCGCAGTTTCACACAGTGCAGAAACGTTTCCTGCGCTGTTTACGATGTAAAATCAAGCTTGACTGATAAAGCCTAAACAATTTTATAATCTGCAATTAGCTTTATAAAAGGAACATTGTTTCCCTCAAACCTCAGGCTCACACAAGAATGCCGGACCGTACTACTATTTAAAATTAACAAAAACTGCTTCACTTGTTAAAAATATATATATTGTGCTACAAATAAATAAATAGATAAATAATTTAACAAGCGCACGACCAACTCAAATGTGCTTTTTCCTTTTTTTTTGTAATGTTTTTTAGAATATACAAATAAAACTTTCTTCTTTCTAGAAGAAGATATTTACACGCTTTTTTCATAAAGAACACCGAGACTCAAGTTTACTAAAATCCATTGCGAACAAGTTATGAACAATCTCAGTGGGCTCGGGTCAAGAACCATAAAGACCTTACAACTGTATGTTTACTGTGTACGGAAATTAGTAAAAAGAACAATCTAAGTACACTTTGTAAACTGAATTATCCAGGAAATTTTAACGATTATTTGAGCCTTGACCGAAACTGATTTTTAAAATTATAGAATATAAGAACAAAGCATCAATGATGATAATTCATCAAGACAGATAAGCACTTTACGGACTTCACAAATAACCGTTTCCCCCCTTAATAGTAAGGGATATTTTACAAAATTCAAGATCTTGACTCACCGCGGTTGTGTACTGTTCGTCGTTGCTGGTCTTCAACGGAATTAGACTCCGGTTCCGCGACACAAATATGTTCGAACAGGACTTTTTCGACCTCTTGCTTGGTTCTAGGACACCAGCGAACTCCTCGTTCCTTGGCAGTGGTTTGGAAAAGAGCCATGCTAAAAACAGCTCCGAACAAGATCAATATCTGACGTGTTGTCTTCATTGTACCTTGAGAAAAAGGAAAAACTGATATTTAATTCAGAAAATTCCTGGAATAATACAGATCATACTTACATAAAATAAGAAAAGAAACCGATTTCATCCTAATATTGGTTTTCCTTTTGTTAAGTTACTCGAAATGGAATTTGAACTACTTAAATTCTCTGTCATAACTTTTTAACTCACTGAATATTAGGCCGATCTCTCCGGCTGGTTTTGATATATCAAAGACTGAAAAGAACTATTTATCATTGTCGTGATAAACCTGCGGCGGTTGCCAAAAGCAATATTTCGATTTGCGTCAAATTTGCTTTTTTAATAAGAAGCAGGTAATTCTGAACGAAACTGTTGTGAATCCCTTTTGCAGTTTTGGTAAATTTAGTTTAAAGCTGTTCTTAATTCTAAACAGAAAGGAATCTAAATATGACAAAACGTCAACCCAATATGTGAACCAGTGAGGTCATTCTTAATTTGTTCTTAAAATTTGGCGAGAATTGAATGATGAGTCTCGATTTTCTTGTGAGTTGTTCTTGAGTAGTTGTGGCTATTTGATTTAGTGTGTTCTTGTCGCATAATGAGCATCTTACTATATCTCCTCATTAACCTTTTTCTTCACTCAGTAGTCAGTGGTCGACGGACAAGTTGCCACACCGCCCAACGTATCTCTTCAGTTTTCAAATAAAACTGCTTCTATAGACGTTTGTGACTTTTCATGATGATAAAAGTATAATTTAGAAAGTTCTCGTTTATAATTAATTATAGAGCATGGTCTGATCATTGTGTTAGCTGTTTTCATAACAGCTGCATCCAATTTCATTAAAGGAAAGCTCTTCGCTGTGAAACTGGTAGGAAGTCAAAGTCATTTCAATTGATGGCTTTCGCGAAAACAGGATCTGTAATTAGTATTCCTGAAAATTAATTGACGTGGATCACTGCACAGCCAACTGTGTTTGTCCACGCGACAGTTTTGGGTTTTCGAGTTTTCCGGCTTTTTTGTAAAATGTTGACACGTTTTGCAAGTCTTGTGCCCTGTGTTATCCGCCGATGACATCACCATCAAAAAGAGATCTTTTCTCAAGGGTTTGAAACCCACTGCTTGGAATAATCTTATTTTAAATGTTCAAAAAAGCCAAATATGGGAATAAAACCAGCAGTCGTACAGCGAGCAACTTATGCTATCGACAAACTCTGGCGATTTAAAAAATGTTTTCAATGATTTAAAGTCCGGATTTACTTTGCGGCTTTTAAACTGAATGAACATAAAACGGTTTCTTCATTGGATATCAGTGTTACAGTGGAGGACAATAACACGACGGCCAAAAGACGTGCCTTGTTGCAATTGAAGAAGAATATTAGAAAAGTTGCATTTCTTGATATACCACGAAAACACTGTACTACTATAGTACTAAAATAACTTTTATATTCAAAATTAGATCAGTTGGTTTTGTGATCCATTGTTTTGTGATCCTAAGTTTGGACCAGGACAAATTACAATCTTTGTTTTTGCTTTAACTTTTATTGTATAAAAATTTTAAAAATATCTTGTGAAAGTGGTGAAAAATAACCTCCATATTCAAAAATAGATTAGTTGGTTTTGTGATCCATTGTTTCGTTCCAAATTGGGGCCAGGATAAATTATATTCTTTGTTCATTTTACCAGAAGCAATAAAAAAAAATTCGGTAAAAGAAAATACTAAAAACGTGGCCAATCTACAGCTAGTTACTAACTGCCTGATTTATTAATATTACGAAGGTAGAGGTCGCCTCTCTATCCGTTATAGAAAATGTGGTTTAGCCCCTTCTCCCAATTTCTATTTCAATTGCAACAAAATTTTCAGTCTAACTCAGGATATCAAAGCAATGTTGTTTAGTTATCAGGAAGAATCATTGTAGTAAAAGATTTGTTTCAGCTCGGAGAGAAACAGCAAAATAAAACATATACATAATCACTTTACATATCTAACGACAGCTCCCCACCCCCACCCCCCTAAGGAGTAAGGGGCTTTTCAGTGCCATGTTACACACATAACGGTTTGGTTTTAACTCAAGATCAAGATCAATCAATTCGTACTAATAGACCTAATATAAAGAATTTTAACATGAGAAGTGAGAAAAAATGTAAGACGTTCTAGTAGTTTTGGTTCTGATCTGTGGGCTATGAGTGTTCTAGATTATAGAAGTTTCAATTTTTACAAAGTAACGTTTAATGTTCTGTTTGTTTTGTTCTGCTTTGCTCTGCTCTGCTCTGTTCTGTTCTGTTCTGTTCTGCTCTGCTCTGTTCTGCTCTGCTCTGCTCTGTTCTGCTCTGCTCTGCTCTGCTCTGCTCTGTTCTGTTCTGTTCTATTCTATTCTATATTCTATTCTATTCTATATCCTATTCTATTCTATTCTGTTCTGTTCTGTTCTATTCTATTCTGTTCTGTTCTGTTCTATCCTATTCTATATTCTATTCTATTCTATTCTATTCTATTCTATTCTATTCTAATCTAATCTAATCTATTCTATTCTATTCTATATTCTATTCTATTCTGTTCTATTCTGTTCTGTTCTATTCTATTCTATTCTGTTCTGTTCGAATCTATTCCATTTCATTCCATTCTATCCGGCTATTCTGTTCTATTCTATCTGTTCTGATATGTTATGTTATGTTATGTTATGTTATGTTCCCGGGGGGGGGGTACTCCCATATATTGGCTATACGGGTATGTGCCGCTGGAAAGGGTATGGTTTTCGAGCCATTTACTCTGGGATAGGGTCCAGTAATCATAGAAAATTGGTCTAGAATAGGGGCCCGTTTAACGGGATCGCTAAGCAGACAAAAATTGTAATAACAAAAGATTGAAAGGGTACTCTGGTATAGGGTCACAAAATTTGCAAAATTTACTCTAGTAAAGGGTAGGACTTTCGCGAACCCAGCGGCACACCCCCTCCCAAACTATATAGGAGGTTATGTTATGTTGTGTTGTGTTGTGTTGTGTTATGTTATGTGCTGTTCCATTCATGTTCTGTTCTGTTCTGTTCTGTTCTGTTCTGTTCTGTTCTGTTCTGCTCTGTTCTGTTCTACTCTGTTCTGCTCTGCTCTTCCCAGCTCTGCTCTGCTCTGTTCTATTCTGTTTTGTTTAGTTCCGTCCGTTCTATTCTGTTCTGAGCCAAAAAAATACAATTTCCCGCCTTTTAACGCTGTTTATGCTGAAGTCACAGGCCGTTGGGTATCTGGTTTCCTAGCAGGTCCTCTTTAGTCAGTTTACGATATGAGAATTCAAGTACCAATAACAGCAATAACATGGTTTGATTAAGAAAAGTTGATAAATTATCACTTTTTGCCGTTAGGTTAAGGATGACATCTTTGGTCAGAAGAGCTGAACATAGCATAAATGTATTGATTTGCTTTTTGATAGAAACTAAGAACGCGTGTTACAACGACTTAGAAATGGGTTTGACGGAAATTATCAGTTTATATCAACTTTGTAATCCGGCAATCATGGTTCAATAGTCAGTTATTATTACACTTTTAGCCAGTTACAGAAGTGATAATATAACTGAAAATCCAAATAACTATAGTAATAATAATGACACAAAGACTGCCTGTTTTCGTGTTTGAAACCGTAAATATCCAAATACCCAAATATACTATAGGAATAATGATCTAAAGACTGCCTATTTCCGCGTTTGAATTGAAACTAAATATCAACCATTAGTCAGGACTTTTCAGCTGTTTTATCAAATTTGTGTTTGACACCCAAATCGACGATTCTTAACTCTTATAACAGCTGAAAGTAAATGTACTAACAGTCCATTTCACATTTGCGCTTCAAATGATGTTTGTTTACATCTATCACTTGTAGATCTCGAAGATGTTTGTTTTGCAGGGTTTAGCGTTAAATACTTGAGATCTGTATGACACGGAAATCAGTGAACCCTAACTGCTTAAGAACTCAAAAGTTCATCAACGGTCGATTTTTCAACTTCAGATTCATTACTTACTATCATGATCATTTGCGTGTGTAATCATTGGAATTCTAATTGCCTTTTTCTACTCAAAAATGATCTCTGCCTGTAGGTTAACGAGATCTTGGTAACATTTGAAGGTCATATGGCAGAACTGCATACTAAGCTAGTATAAAGTGTCAATTTAACTTGCAAACAATTACTGCTTAAAATGAAGTAACTTTGATCTATATTATGACAATATCTATATAAGGCTTGCAATTAAAAATAAAATTTGAGAAATGCAAACTTGTCAATAGACAGTACCACCCTTGTTCCTTATCCTTGATCTTGTGTCCACGATACTGAATCTATTTCTATTCTATTTGTAAAAGGGTGGGTTGATTTATTTCACCGCCGATTTAGCCGGTATGATTCAAAGGTATGGAATTTCGAAAGGTCATTTCGCGGTCCGAAATTTGTTTTCTTTTCAGTTTTAATGTAACATCAATCCCTTTTACTTCTTGCAGCTGTAGTTTATGCATTTTTTTAATCATTGCGCTAACATAACTGATAACGTAAGTTTTATTTCTATTCTTATTTGTATTGTTGTAAATTCCAATCTTTCTCCTGAATTCTGAAAACAACTTGGCAGTAAATCCCGAACTGAGCTTTTTTAAAAACCGTTTTATAATGTTTCGGTACATTTGTATCGGCTTTGATTGAACAATTGCGGTTTACTTCAATTCGGCGTAAAATGTTTCTGAAATCTTTAAAACCTCAACACTGTAGTTCGGTTCCTGCGGGGAGGGAAACTTGTGAAAAGTGTGTAGTTTTACTCTAGCAAGACACGAGGTGAAATACGGGAGACACCGAAGCTTTTTTGTCAACATTTTGTGTCAATCGCACGCCTCCAAAGAATGCCCCTGAGGCTCGTTCATGTATTATACTACATAAAAAAACCCGTTGTAATTAAGCTGAACACAGCAAATGAGATAGTTAAGGTTTCTAAACCCATTTTACTTCGACTCACGCACTAATAGAGTACTTACGTTTCTGTTACGCGATGGAAGTTCCCTCGTGTTAATTCAGCTGTCGTGTTACCAGCACTGTACTGCTGTTCAAACCGCTTCAATCGCCGGTTGTATATAAAGGCGATAAGGTCACGACCAAAAAAATGTTTGGCTTCACGTCGAGGATTAATAATCGATGACGCAATTTGTTTCAAACAACAAAAGCTAGAAGCATTCAAGCAAATCATTGAATCATTTCACAGAAAACGATAAGATCTCTTGAGTTTTTGATAACTCAAAACAAATTAAGGAAATAGTGGGACTCCATTGTTCACGGAAATAGTACTTTTTAATAGATGGAAAGGCTCATTGAAACAGTTAAGTACTTAAGAAATACACGTTTATTTTTAGTTCGTTCTCCACAGTTCTTTGAAATTTAAGCTTCTATTCTCTTTGCATTCCATGTTTACTCTCTATAGCTCTCAGTAGCAAGTAACTCGTGACGTAGCAGTTCATTCCCCTCAAACCGACATTCCGTTCATAGAATGAATTGATTTTTAAATTCGTATCGCAATAGTCGCCTTTAACAAATTTTCCACCAACATGTGGTTCATTCTAGATAATTTTAATACATACTTACCACTGCAGGAAAAAAATGTCTGAATCATTAATGACAGACAAACACAGTTTGAAACTTTAAAGTTTTACTATGTTTAGAAGAATTATTTTTTAAAAATGACAAATCTTTGGAACCTACAAAATTGTTAATATCTTTTGATTTTTGATACAATTTTGCTAGAGCTCGAAGTTTTACTACTCAAAACTAAAAGAAGAGAGTATGCCGGGTACATGTATTTTTAATACTATGAATAAAATGTAAATCATTGTTTTTCTTAAAGAAATTACTGTTTTATTGATGCCTCTGATAAAAGACAAACCAAAACACGATAAATATCAGTTTTTCCATTGATTACTCACAGACACGTTTAACGGCCGAAACAGCACGATTTTTCTCACAATATCACAGTATTAAGAGTCTATTTTCCTGAAGTATAACTGACCCAATCCGCCAGCGTTTTCTTTGCTTTTATCTGCATTCTTTCAATGGCTCGTTATTTGGATATTGCCGTTTTTAAACCCTTGGTACTATAGATTATTATAACTTCTTCCCTGAACTGTTTTAAGAACGTTCTCTTTTCAGACTTCGCACTGATAGAATAGAACTACACAACCGAACGGGAATTGATACGGAAAATCTTTGTTGATTTAAGTAATTTTAAAGTGCTTTATCAACTGAATGGACAAAGACTATTAGTATTACTGATACAAAAATTGAAAGATAAAATGTACTCCTGAAAATTCGTTCAAGTTGAAGTTGTCAACCAGCAAAACAAACACTCGCAGAAACCCACAAATTTTTCACTTTTGAAGTTTTCAAATCTTCCAAAAATTCATACTTTCTCAGCTCTTTGGCTAAAAGTAATTCCTTACAAGATGTTAACAGAGCTTGCTCTTGAATTTGTACATGTATTTCAAGCTCACAACATCATGAGTAGAACGAAATGGAATCAGCTCGAACTTTATCAGACTACGAAAACAACGAAGGCTCTTTCTAAAAGAAAGAGTGGAAAACGTAAATCACTAAGCGTTTGTACACTGAATTAACTTTAACAATACGGTTATCAGTCGATCAGTGTAAAGTGGTTTTAGAACAACCAGACGAGGCATGATTTTTCATTCTCGTATGAATATTTCATTTCCCGATCATTGTACCTGCCTCAATGATGGCAAATCCGTTTGTATCGAGCACGTGGGAATAAGCAAGCAGGCGGATGCTGACAGAACTAATAAATGAAACAAACATTTCAATTCGTACTTAATTAAAAATTATTCAATTTAAACGAAAAAAAAAATTTTTAATTAGGAATAATTAATTAGCCACACAAGCTGCACGCAATTTCTTTGCTAATTTAATTTTCGAAATTAATTAGCGGTAAATTGGATGGTGGCTACATCTGTCACAGATACCCAACCCTGCTTTCTTCTGAGGAGTCTCCTGATCCTTTTTGGATGCAATCTCCTTTTGTCCTTTCTTTTTAACTAAATTCTCCTTTTTTACTGTTTCGAAAACTGGGCGAACTTTTTAAAAAACTCAGATTATGTTACACGAAACAATTAAAATATTCTTACATCTTGCAGCGATATGGCTACTTTCTTTTCCCTAGTCACTATTCCCCAACTCGATCCTCACTTCAATCGCTTTTGTAGAGTGCGGCGAGCAAAATAGACAGCACTTGACTTGCTAATTGTGTTTACTTGGTCTAGTGAATAAAAACAGAAGAACTAAAGAAGGAAAACACCAACTTCAATCGTTCGTATGTTTCTGTGCACTCTTTTTTATAAGAACGTCTAATTTTTGGGCTGAGGCTAAATATTCTTTTAAGAATATTTTGAGGGTTTCAGTCTCAAATATTCCTAAAATATTTTTAAACTTAATTGTTGTTAGTATTGATTGTGCAGTTGCTATTTTCTTTTCGCACAAACCAACCGGAAGAACAAATACGTATTATTACATTAGCCGCTACCCTGGTCGGCAAGAAAGAAATATAATATTAATTAAAAAATATTTAAAACAAACTTGTACATGCACAACACTAAAGGCAATGTTGCACTGATGAACATTAGCCGAGAAACAATTTTTTCATGATCTTCTGCAGTATGGGGGGACTTAAGTCCAAGTGTCAGGGGTCCCGTGTTCCATGCACCAAAATCTACTCTTGTTAGTCTCGTGGGATTGGAAGCTCTGGGCCCAGTTGTTCAAAGCCCGATTAGTGCTAATCCCGGATTAACTCTATAGGTTTTGTTAAGAGTTAATCCAGGATTAGTACTAATCAGGCTTTGAACAACCGAGCCCTGATCTATTTGCGTTAGTGATTTCGAGTTGGACTGGGTTTGGATGGCTACGTTTTTTGTTTTTGCGATTAAACAAAACACTAAAAAAGTAAGTATTTGTTTTGACCGACTTAATAGCTTCTACTGACCTTTCTTAATATATATTAGACATCAGTGCTCATCTAAAATGATCCGATTATGCGGCGAAAACCATTGCGCCTTGTCTAGCATACCCTATGTCACAAATTTCTCTTTCAAGAATAGTTAGTTTCCGTCATCCAAACTCATTAATGCAGCTACCGAAACAAGTTATTTCGGACAGACCGGGG
>JAOBYH010106322.1:0-10000 GCA_025403525.1 Umimayanthus kanabou
GGGGGTGGGGGCATTTGATCACAAATCCATCATAAATGGTGGGGCATTTGATCGGCAATCTTGTCCCGGGGGTGGGGGATTTGACCATAAAAATTTCAAAAGTTCAAATGCCCGGGGGGGATGTTTAAGCTTCGATTTGATCGATGCATTACTGAGTTATCTCCCTCGAGAGTTTTTGAGTTGTCTCCCTCGAGAGTTTTTGAGTTGTCTCCCTCGAGAGTTACTGAGTTGTCTTCCTCGAGATTTACCGAGTTATCTCCCTCAAGAGTTTTTGAGTTGTCTCCCTCGACAGTTACTGAGTTATCTCCATCGAGAGTTTTTGAGTTGTCTCTGTCGAGAGTTTTTGAGTTATTTTTTCGGTCAACATGAGAAGATAAAAATTGTATCTCCAAGTTAGGAGGTAAAATTTTGTTTCAGTTATTATTTAAGGCCCTGTTACACGAGGCGGTTTTCTCTACAACTTGCAACGCAACGCCGTTGCGAAGCTGGGTTTGCAGAAGAAACCCCTCTCTGCAACTTCCATCGCAACGAATAACTGCGAACCAATTTGCAAAAAAGTTGAACCGGCACTCTTCTGTTATTTGCAGCGCTGCGAAGCCAGTTGCGGCGTGTAACAAGTTTACTGCAACATGCTTTGTAACATGTGTCGCAATTGTGGCGAAAGAGCCAATCAAAACCAAGTATTAATGCGAGCTCGCGTGCGTCTGACGAGCAACTTGCAATGTTTGGTTATCATCAACATTGCATTGCAAGTTGCAGAGAAAATTGCCTCGTGTAACTGTGCCTTTAACGGTAACACACGAGTGATGCAGTCTTTCATGGACCAAAATATTTCAGTGAATACTTTGCCGAACTGATCTATTAACTTACTATGCTCATAATAAACGGCTAGAAAACCTCCCTCAGTCTTTATTTGACGGATTTCTTTTAGAATTGCTAATGACTTTACTGTAGCTTCTCCATAGTTACCAAAACCATCTCTTCGATACACTCTCGCATGCAGCCGACAAAAATTAAAGCTTGCCAAGTTTTGTCTATTTTTCGGGTCTGGCCCTGAACAAGCAAGAATACTGAAGTACTTATCACTTCTACAATTAAGACTGATTGATGGGACGGGTCCAGGGTTTTAGCAAGGGGGTTCGAAAGGACTTTAAAGGGTTCCATCACGACGTTGTCTAACAAATATGCTACCGATTTCATTAAAATTAACCTCTGTTGAGCATTTTACTTGGGTCTGGCAGGTTGGATTAAACCATATATGTGTAACTCCCCTGGATCCAACACAGGATTGAGCCTGGAGCTGCCTACTACATGCGACGAAATCAACCGTATTTATCCCCATTTTATGGTATGAGATACTTGTAAGAAAAAAACTTATTACCACCTGTTCCCGTCAGTATTATGTTTTGACAATAGAGGACGCGCTTGCATTTGTTCTCGCCATAACTTGTGAAATTTCAGCACTTTTAGAAATGGCCTATAGAATGCTTGTTACCTTGTGAGCACAAAGCATCAGTCCGACTAAAAATCTTGTCCGTGACGTATAAGCAGTTCCTCGTTACAGCCATGTTCACTTAGATTCCCTTGAAGGAGTTTATTACAGACTTGTCCGTCCAGCCGGTAGTTGATGTTGTTGCTGTTGTTGTTATCATTTCAGACGTGTAGCATATTCGCTTTTCACCAAAGGTACCTTTGATGTAAAACGCGTGTAGACCTTCTAGTTTGCCTTGCTGGTTATGATTAAGCGGAGTAATAATCCCTCTTTTACAGATGAATGTCGTTCGAATTTTCTTTAATCCTAAACGAAAATTCGAGGATCTATAAGCATATATAAGAGCGTTACACGAACTACTGCAAAATATCAAGCAGTTGGCTAGAAAGTAAAGCCATTGGGATTGCAATTGATTTAAGGAGCGAACGTTTGTCGCGATTAGGATAAAACAAAGTGCAGAAATTTTACAAACAGTGTAGAAGAGGAAAGTTAATAAGATTGTTGAAGCAGACTTTGCAGTAGTTTGCTCAATTCTTCCGTTGTTTCTTCGTAGAATGACGCAGTTCTTTTTTGATTGCTTGGTTTTCCGTATTTCGCGCAATGTCAAAATTGTAACGATTGCAATCGTAATGATCAAAGTTGCAAATACTGGCGCCATGTAATATTTGCAGTTTGTTTTTGTAGCATAAACAGTTCGATAATAAAAGAGTGACTTTGTACCCAATTCAACGTTATACAGCGAGACAGCTCCGCCCATAGCCGGAATCCAAGTTGTTATCCATGCGACAATGATTGCTACTAGCGCTCTTCTGAGCGATTTCCATGTATAGTATTTCAAAGTGTGAGCGATGGCAAAGTACCTATCCACAACCAAAATCAACATGGAAGTAAGGTTTAGCAGGATAAAAAGGATTGCAAGACATACCATCCACCACGCTATCGCACTGGTGACAAGCGATTTTTTATTGCCGAGGTCATACACCATGTAAAGTGGAACATTCACCGAAGAGTTTAAAAATTCCACAAAGGCAAGGTTTGCCAGAAGAACGTTTGGAACCGTTCTCAGTACTTTAAAATGTACCACAAGGAAACAAATGGTGCAATTGCTAATTACAGTGGCAATTAAAAGAACAACGCACAAGGTCAGTTGAATGGCGATCGCCTCGGAACTTGCGGCCGCGGAAGTAGCCGGTACCTGCAAAGAGTTGTTTTTCATGCTGCCGTCAGCCATTTTGATAAAGTTTCCACTTGCTGCACAACTCCGGAAGGTTTATTTTTCGTGGCGTTCTGAGGTTTGTTTTGTAGCTTTTGACTAACCAATCCAATGTCATCCAAAACGACAATTACAGATGAGACCGATTACGATTGCTGCAATCGTCGGAAAGTGCAGCTGTGTTTGAAATGAGAATCACTTTTAGAACCCGACAGCATAACTCACAAAAAATATTAGTGGTTTTAAGTTTCATATTAAACTTAGACCAACAACTGAGGTGATTAATTGCCTTTTAAGCACAACTTTAGTTTTAAGAGGAAGAAGAGTTTTTGTATTTGGAAAGAAAAAATGGTTGCTTGCAAAACGAGAGAGCTTGAGGTCACGAACTAAAAATCGCACGGAAGAAAAGAAACTTTTCAACATTAGGTCGAGATAACTGACAGCAATTTTATAAAGTAAATATTAAGTATTCTTGGCTTAGCTTTTGTAAATTACAGATGTCATACAAATGCTCCGACTAATACCTTTTTTGCAAACTAAAGCAATTGATTGATTAGTTTTGAATTCGTTAAAATTTATAGGACGCATATGATATTTTACGTAAAACGTCCAAGCAAACGTTTTAAGCAGTTTGTAAAGTTCACGGCAAGAGAAACTTCTACTTGCATGTACATTTTGTGATGACTGGCAAACCAGAATACAAACTGCATACCATTTTACCCCTTAAACGGAACAATAATCTTAGAAACTCCGATAATTTTACCCTTTTCCGCTGCCGCACACGCCGTTTCGAGAAAAGTTTAAGCCCTCAGTGTATCTCCATTTTTTATAATTTCTAGTTTTTTAATGTCTAATGACTAAGAGCTTATTTTTACCCATTTTCTTCTTGCCTTTAGGTAATTAAATTATAGTACGTAGTTTCAGTTTATATTGTAATTTGTACTGGAGCAATTTAGTTTCGCTGCCAATCGGTTTTAGTAAAATATAGATTATTATTGTTAGTACTATTATTATTATTATTATTATTATTATTATTATCTTTACTATTATTATTATTATTTTATTAATATCATTATTATTGTTATTGTTATTATTATTGTTATGATAATGATGTACAACATTACAGCCAATATGAGGGAAATGTTACTACGATTTCGTTGCTATCAACAAAAACCTGTACGTTATACGTTGTTATTCCAAGAAAATACTTACTCGTTTACTCAAAACTGTTGTATAGATTGTGTTATGCTGTCAAGTTCTAAAAATAAAAATAACTATTTAAATCGAGATGCTTGATGGCAATCCAAAACAATCTTCAGTCCTCGAGAGTCTCGTAGTATTAGAAACAGTGGTAAATTGAAAAACAAGGCATAACATGTTTTCAGCTGCAGTCTGTTTACACAAGGAAAAATGTTCTCTTGGTTTTATATTTTGCGCGACAGTTCCATTAAGCACGTTTGGATTATATTTTTTTGGTTGACATCAACAAAATCTGTAAATGTATTACTGACACTGTTGTACGTCAATTTCCATTCACACGAGAAAGTTTCCTTTACATTTTTTTTGTAAGGACATCTGACAGGTTTTTTTCTTTGACAAAGGTAACTTGTCAATTGGCTTGTCAAGGTAAAACTTATCAAGCGGGAAATTAAGCTTGCTTGTGTACACGCGACAAGGAAAAGATTACAAAAAAGCTTGCTTCCTTTTCAAACAAAGAATGAGAGATAGACAGATCAGTTTAATCTATTCACTAGTTCTAAACAAAAAAATGAATTTTTGAACAAACACTAGCACAATAGTAAGACTGCGACAGTTCTTCTTTTTCAGTTTTACTTTTTCTGCAATATTTCCGTATTTTCTTTTCGCGATATAGTGTACATACGCTCCTTTTTTTTATAAGAACGTCTATTTTTTGAGCTAAAGCTGAACGATCTCATTTTTTTCAGGATTTCAGCCTCAAATGTTCTTAAAAGACTTAATTGTTCTTGGATAATATATGGAATTGTGTTTTTATAAATGCATTCAAAGACTGTTTCTAACATAAAACTTAGTTCATACGCTTTGAATATTTAAACTTTCGCGCCTTGAATACACTGTATGACCCTTTTAACTCCCGCACATTAGTAAAATAAATCAGTCGCCTGATGAGTGTAGCAACGCTACACGAAACAACGTTGTAGCGACAGCGAAATAGCCAAAACCTGACTCATTTATTTATTTAAAACTTAGTTCATATATGTACCAGAAAGCATCGCTATCGTCTGGTTACCAAAATCCGTCAAATGTGAAGTTACACTGCTCTCCAAGTAGCAGTGTTCTCCGTTTCATTTTCACAATTTAGGGAATGCACCACTTTCGAACTACGCTTTAGTTCCCGCGAACAAAAACCTGAAGTCGAGGCTAATGCTGAGTTGCTGTATTTTCTCGCACGGCAGCTCAGCACTAGCCTCGCCTTCAGGTTGTTGTTCGCGGGAACTGAAGAGTAATTCGAAAGTTGGCTATTAAACTCCCTTTTTTTAGGCTCAACCTGAGGTACTATGTTCCTAGCATATTCTTGAATTTTTGGTATTTTTCAGCTTCAACGCTCTTATAAAAAAGGAATTAAAGTTTACATATTATACACACAGATCGATTTTTAAGCTTGAAACAGTTTTGATTTTTGAGTTTTTCAACTGAACTGTTTCTCAGTGACTGTAACTTCAAAGAACCAGTATAACAATAGGTTTGCTTCCAGATCAGTATAATACATAAATGCTGCTGGAAGTAACTACAGAAAATCCAACATTCGCTGAAATTGTTTGAAATGATTTGGATTAAAACTTAAAATAGCTCTTATTACATTACTGTTAAATAACTAAGTCTCTTCATAGTTCATCTGGCATTTCGCAGTTCTATCATTTTATAATATAATAAGTTTGATTATAATATAATTATTTTTTCTTGAATATGTATTTTTTTTACCTTTTTTATATGTTTGTTTGTTTGTTTTTGCTCTTTGCTTTATTGCCAACCTCATTTATTCAGTAATGTAAACAAAACTTATAGTTAC
Source organism: Umimayanthus kanabou (assembly GCA_025403525.1). Classification (NCBI taxonomy): domain Eukaryota; kingdom Metazoa; phylum Cnidaria; class Anthozoa; order Zoantharia; family Parazoanthidae; genus Umimayanthus; species Umimayanthus kanabou. The sequence goes on from JAOBYH010106322.1 coordinate 5,755, forward strand.
TCAGCTCGATTAGCTTTTTAGTTATTTTGTCAGAGTAGCAATTACATAGACCTGATTGTTCTGACTTGTTTAATCTTTGTAAAATATAACATTTAAAGATGGTAATAACTTTCTTCTTCTTGTTCTGTTTCTTCTTACAGACAGCCGCTGTTGAATTCACCCATCCACAATGAGTTCGACTTTAAACACAGACGAGAATAACAACAGAGATGCCAACTCGACAAATGGTAACAGTGAGATGGCAAATACTTCCATTAGGGACGAAATCAGTTCATTGAAAAGAGAATTAGACAAAAAAGAAGAAAAAATCTGGCAACTGGAAGCCAGCGTGAAAATCGAGAAAGAAATGGGAGACAGATTCGAAGAACTGCTCAAGTCTGAACAAGAACGCTATTTGGATACAACTAGAGAACTCGAAACTGTGAAGAAGAAGGAAGCTATCCGAACACAACAACTCGCCAAGAGTCAAGGGAGGGTTCAACAACTGCAAGCGTTAAACAAGACACTAGAACAAAAAGATGGGAGAACTGAAATGATTAAAGAAAAAGATAAGGTGATAAAAGAGACAAAAAATACTATCGATGAGATGAGAAAGCAGTTGGAAAGTCAAAAAATGGAGCTGAGTGAAAGCAAGAAGGCTTACGAGGAAGAGAAAGGTGTTTCTGCGGCCCAAAGACAACTTATAGCAGATAAAGACCGGGAACTACAAAAACAACATAACTTGATTGAGGAAAAACAACATCAGATAGAATTCTTGGAAACTGAAGCAAAATTGAGAGCAGAAGAGGTCGCGGAAATACTTAACAAGAAAAATATAGAACTGGAAGAACAATTGTCTGTAATTCCAGAAAAGGAAAGAAAGATAGCGGAACTCGTGAAGATTGCTAAAGAGCTCAAACTTATATGTGAGAAGACGGAGAAAGACATGGAAACTGAAATTGCTGTTGCAGCTCGTAAACAGCAGGAAATGACAGAGCGTTTACAATACCAGGACGGACAAATGGAGATAGTAAAAAAGAAATTGCAGGAAAAAGAGAATAATTTGAGGGAGTTGAAAGAAGAAATGAAAACACTAGAATTGGCTGCCCTTGCTAAAGAAATGGAAACAAAAAATCTGAAGCAGAATTTGAAAGAACAGGAAAAAACCTTAACACAAAAGCTCAAAGAGCAGATGTCTGGGGAGCTTGAAAAGTTTCTCGAGGGCCAACGTTCAAGAACTGGAGAACTCGAAGGCAGAGTGCAAGCGAAGGAACTGGAATGTGATGAGTTGAAAAAGGAACTTGACATTAGAGACAGTATCATTGAATCTCAATTAGACAAATTAGAAATTTTACAAAAGTCCCTTTTTGAGCGAGAATCTTCCGTTGAGCGGGTGAATGAAGAGATGATAGAACTCCAAAATGCAAGAAATGAGGGAATCAATCGGCTAAAACAATTGGAAGACGAAAAACAAGATATTTCTCTGCAATTGCAAGAAGAGCTTCGACGGGAAAGACAATCGAGTGAACGATTTATTAACGAACTACGGACAGACATTCGAGATTTGGAGAATAAACTGGACGAAGAAAAACAATCGGCTGTAAGAGCAATGAAGGGAACAGAGATAAGGGAAAGAGAGATACTCTTGGAAAAGGGAACTCTTATGGAACGTTTGGAAGAATTTCAAACACAGTTTGAGTCTGAAAAGAAACTATATCAGGAAGAAAAGCAAAAGCTTGCTACTTTGGAGTCAAAAGCGATGGAAATGGAGAAAACATTTAAAAACGAACTGGGGTGTATTGAGGATGAATGTCATCGACTTAACAGTGAAAATCGAAGGCTCCAAATTCAAATCGAACAAATCGAACGTTTACAAAAAGAACTTGAAAACAAGAATGAAATGCTTTTTACAGCTGAAAGCAAACTCGAAGAACTTATGAAAGAACGAGAAATCGAGAAAAATGAAATGAAGGGAGTTATAGAAGAAAGAAACTTGCTAGTGGAGGGATTGAGACAGGAGCTTTCTGAGATTAAAACAAGATTGGAAGACGAATGTCTACAAAAAGAATCTGCTCGAGTTCAAACTGAAAATCTAGGAGAAATAGGAATACCATCAGATGTTAAAGATTTGACTAGAATGGCTATTGAGCAGGTTAAACGAGACATTGAAACAGAATATAACGCAGAGGAAACTCTCAGAGAACTAACAGAAAATATTGAGTGCTCTCCTGACGTGAGTGACGGAGACAGCGAGGGAACTGGAGAGAGTAATATCTCGCCAAAACAGACATTTTGGATCATCTTGCGCATGCCCCTTATTATGCTAACGCTAAGCTTGATTTGTTTTTTCCTGCGGGCTCAAGTTCATATCGCAGTTACCACAATGATAGTCATACCAGTTGCTTATGGTTTTGTTAAAGGAGTCACTAAGTTATCAAACATCAGCTCTCTGCAGGACTATCTTCAAAACGAGAAGATACGATTATCTAACTTCAAAAAATCAGTAAAGCAACTAATTGACCGATTAGCTGTCGAGCGTTCTCTCACATATTGTTTGGCAAAAACCGTTGAAAATCTCGAGGTCGAAGCTCGCGAAAGTGAGCGAAAGGAATTGGAAATTCTGAAGGAGAAGAAGACGAACATAGAAAGAAAATTACAGGAAAGAGAGAACCTGATCAGTAGACTACAACTACAGGCTCAGTTGGACAGACAAAAGCAAACAGAACTAGAAAAGTTAACAAAAATGCAAGAGGGTGACACAAAACAAGTTCAGCATATGCAAAGTGTTATTGATAAACTCGAACTTGTTCTTACTGAAAGAAATACAAATCAAAGTGCTGACTTTTACCAGTATGAGGAACTGAAGATTGCTATCGACACGATGAGAGAAGAGCGGAAGAACCAAAAACTGCCAGGAGAAGGGTATAGAAAACCAGTATCTAAAAAGAAGGTGGAAGATGTAAATGGCCCTGGTCTGAAGATTAAGGCCGTAATTTTAGCCACTGTAATTTCCTCGACAGTAATGCTTATCTTCTCGGTCCAGTCTTCGTCGATCCGGTGCGCAGTCTTCTCTTGCATGACCATCGTCCTTTGCGCCGCAATCTGTAACTTCTTTATATGGAGACAAGTCAAACGTTATGAGTCTCGTCTTGATTACGAGGCAAGGACAGTGCAAGAGCGCATGCGCGAAATAGAAGAACTGAATGATTTGTTGGATCAAGATCATGACGTGATAGTGAAACAAAGGGAAGCCATTAATGCATTAGAAATACGACTCAAGCTTAAATATGAAAAGAGCAAAAACAAAAATCCCGAAATTGATCAGCGTGCTACCAAGCTTCGCACAGCCGAAGGAAGCTATAGTACAAGTGAAAATTGCAGCAATGATGTTGAAATCCAAACTATTTTAGACAGACCAAGAAAACTTCAAAGGCAAGTTTCTGAACTAAACGAGGAACAACTAGAAGTAGTTAACGGTCTCAAGCACGCTGCTACTGATATTATGTCTTTATCGGCGACCAAACAACAACTTTCGAGAGCAAAAAGTGATCAAGAAAATGGGATACCGTTGACAAACAATACGCTTGATTGGAAATCGACCACTTTTGTTTCCATTTGTTCGATAATTGCGGCAGTTTTGGCTTTTTTCAAACTGTATAAAATTTCTGTTGCAATGGCATTTTTGGTACTCGGTTTTATATTCCCTGTTGCCTACCAATATTTAAAGAATAAATTGAAGTCAGTTAAAAAACACAAGCCAACAAAACCAATACACCAAAAGGAATATGATAGCTCTACAACAAATGGAATGAAGCAAACCCTTTATGACGTGCTTTTTACTGCCACTGTTATGGTGGCTGAGCTTTGTATTAAACTTCCAAGAAACTTGTTGAGTGGAGTTCTTAGCTTCTGTGTTCTAATTGCTTCGGTAGTTTATCGAAGAAAGTTGTGCAACCAAATTATAACTAAAGATAAACTTGTTGAAGAACTGACAAACGAGATCAAAGAAAGACGGCAACTGTGTGAAAACTACTATGAAGAAATAGAAACTGTAAAAAATCTACTAGCACTCGAACGAAGCTACAGCAAACGTGCAGAAAAAAGAAACGAAAGTGGAAGCGAACTAAAAGAGAATGAATTTCGCAAACTGGTTGATTTAAGAAATGAAGCAAACAGTTCGAAGACGAAAAACGAGGACAGAGAAAATATTCTGAAAATCCAAGAAAAGAGTCGAAGTCATCTCGCCGAGATCGAAAAGCTTAGGAAG
>JAOBYH010106433.1:0-11272 GCA_025403525.1 Umimayanthus kanabou
TAATGTATATTTATATTCTGCGAAAATCTCAATTTCAATGATTTGATCCGTTCCAAGGTGAACGGTATCCTTAAATAGAAACCTTTAGATTTGACTACGAGTACGACTTCGACTACGAGTACGAGTTTGACTACGAGTACGACTACTTAGAGACCTTTAGATTTGACTACGAGTACGAGTTTGACTACGAGTACGACTTTTTGGTACGACCAAATTCGTGACAGGAGCTCGCAAAATCGTTGTCGTCTCAAATCTCGCTGCCGTCCTCCTGTTTACTTCGAGAATTGCTCGTAGTCAATATTACGAGTTCAAAAGCTAAGAAAGTCGTACTCGTTTTCTAATGATATGCCCGGGGATGGGGGAACTCCCTTACGTGAGCTATTGGCATGTGCGACGCCAAAGAGTAGGGTTTTTGATTCGTTTGGGTTTGATACAGTAGGTATATTTTTTGACATTTTGGTCTGAAGCTGGGTATCGTTTTTGGACAAAACTGTGGGGATGTGCCATGTGGCGTGTAAAAGACGTTATGTGGCTTTGAAAACGGGTATAAATTTCAACATTGGGTTGAAATTAGGTAGGGAAATTCGCTCAACGTGAGCTATAACACAACAAAAATATCAGAAAATTTGCATGACACAAGCTATCAGCCGGAATCGAATATGGTGTTTTTCATCTGAAAGTGAAAGGAAAACGCTTTCAAACTTCGCGGAAGAGGAATATTAAACTTCCGTTTCTTTTCAAGATATATTTGGCAAGGGCCATGGAGTGTTCTTTTGTTTCAAAAGCGCATTGAAGCAATCTGTGTTTAAAATGTGTAGCACCATGACCGGATGGATTTATTCAGTTTTTTAGCCGTCACCCACCTACACACTCACCAAGTGTATATATAAACTCAATAGAACAGAATACTTTTATTTAAACACGATTCTTATAAAAGGTTACAGCTGTTAACTGATTTTCAATCTTAAAAGCTCTTATAGACTGACCAGTGGAATAAAATCTAAATTTTTAAAATCTACCTTACATCAATTACACCTCTATCTTTACGATTGGGTCTGGTTGGCGCCTCTAAAAACTATAGAAAATCATCAGTTATATTAAAACACTGTCAGCAAAGAAGCTACGTCGAAAATGGATTTCCTTGAGACCAATGGATGAACTGAGGTTTGTAGCTAGGTTTTTACGTGAAGCGTGCCTACTGAGAACTTTATCCTTACAAATCACTGCATTTCATGTCGACAATATTATCATGTATATATATTAGACCAGTAGGTACCACTAACCCTCCCACATAGTCATGCAAGCCTGGGCTTATCACATGCCGGCAGACCAGGCTTTAAGTTTATCGTTGAAAACTGATTTATAAGGCTTTGTATGGGAGGTACAGAATTATAAGACCTTGTATGGGAGAACATCAGCGTCCGTGTAACGGCAAAATGACACAGATAAAGATCACCCAGTACCGCAGTTGTCGCTCCCCAAATCACCCCCAAACTATAAACTGAAAGAGATACACTGAAGCGACAACTGCGGTAAGTGATCCTTATACTATATTTTGCTGCCAAGCCAACGTGGATGTTCTCCCATACAAAGTATTTTTCAGACAAAGCCTTGGCTGGTAATTCTGCACTTCCCATACAAAGTCTTGTAATTCGTTCCTCCCACACAAAGTCTTACAACTCTAGATCTGTACGTCCTATACAAAGTCTTACAACTCTAGATCTGTACGTCCTAATACAAAGTCATATAACTCGATGGTCAATGACAAACTCAAGGACTGGGCTGCCTGTAGGCTTACGTGAGTTCTGCTCGTACAGGAAATGGCTTGTTCTGCCTGTAATACTCGCAAAAATTGCTTATTGTTCTCTCCATTCTACCCTCACATGGATATTCGGCTCGCATTAATATCCTGCTAAGTGATCACGGAATCTTATCCCGGGGAGGGAAATACCGACCTATGTTTTGGGTGGGGGCGTGCCGCCCAATTCTTCAAATCCTGACCTTATTTCAGACCCGAAAACTGAACAATTTTCTTTACCCTATTTCAAACCAAACTTAAGACAAGTTAAGAAAGAATACCCATAACAAAAAACAGGCCAATAAAAGCAGCGTGGCTGCAAAGTAGCCCGTATTTTTCTTATCTTTTACTCTGAAATTTGCGTATGACGATTGATGACAGAAGCCTCGGAGCAAATTAAGAAAAAATCTAATGGTTCACAGGTTCTTTGCGAAAACCGTACACTTTTCCAGACTTCTCCAGCAAAATGCTTATATTTTTCAAGACCAAATTGGCCCACTAGTCTCACACCCTTAAGGACGGCACATACCCGTATTGTCAATTGATTATACGGGTATGTGGCTCTCTTTGACTCACTAAAACCAGGTAACTACATAGGAAAGTAACTCCTAATACAGTTTTAGATTTCTCATGCGTGCGTAACACAAGAATTAACATCAAAACACAACGCCAAAGGTTTCGGTTGAACTAAAGAGTGGATTTCAAATTCAATTTTTCATTGTAAAATTGATTAGGACTATTGTGCTCGAAATTCGAATTTATTAGTTTACAAGTCTAATCTGGCCCAGATCGTTCTGGATACTGCATAGTATTACCAGCCAAAAGTGTTAACTATTCCGGAATAACGATTCACTTTCTGCCGCCTGTAAGTAAGTGTAATCATGGTATTCCGAAATAAAGATGCGTGGCTCTCAAATGAACGCCTAAAAGGTTAATGGTGCGTTCGTTTGACTCTTTCGGAAAAGGAATTTTTGGAAAAATTTGGAAAGTCCCTTCGATTGACTCGGTATTCCCATTCCGGAAAACCCGGAATGTCTTCCAAGCTTTCTGCTCCGGGGAGCAGAAAAGTTGGAAAAATCCAGAAAAATGATATTACGCGCGGGCTTTCTTCTAAAACCAGAAAACGCGTTTTATTGACTTTGCGATATTCTGAGTTTTCTAGAAAAATCAGCAAAATTTTCCTTTTCCGGAATAGGGTCAATCGAACGCACCCTAAATTGAGTATTACCGATATTCAATATATTCCAGAATACCGTAATCTACCCGAATAAGAACAAAAGATATATGTCGATAAAAGTGTTAATCTTTGACAATAAAGCCAACGCTTTTACAGTTTTCTTAAATCGGCGGTTGAACAAAAAATAGTATTCTTTGACGCACGATAAGGTTTATTTTTCCTCCAAAGAGTTTTAGCTCCAACGCTGCTTGCCTTGTTCATGCTTCTGGCCGTCACGTAAGATTGGGGACTGGACACGATCTTTTTTTGCTACGTCATCGAGACAAACGTTCCCTGTGACGTCACCGAAACCAATTTGCCAGTTTGTGACCGCGCGCACGCAGAGAGAAAGAGGCCCAGTAACTAGGCAACAAATGCGGCAGGCAAAATGCAGTTGGGAAAAAATTATTTTAATAAACCTTTAAATGTAATCATTCTGTATTTCCCACGTCACAAAGGCTGTGTCCATTACAACATTCGTGTAAATTACGATGCACTGTATGAAACACTGTACGATGCACTGTATGAAGCCAAGCGAGCACGACAGTTGTATGAGAGTTGAGTGACCAGATTTGGATGAGAGTTTTGTTCAACTCTCGTGCACGCGGTCAAACGAGGATGAGAATTGTATGATAGTTGAGTGACCAGATTTGGATGAGAGTTTTGTTCAACTTTCATGCGCGCGGTCAAACAAGAACTGATGAGAACCCATGAGAGTTGACAAGAGTCATTCAACAAAGGTGTGAAACTCTCATCAACTTTCATTCAAGTTTTAAACTTGTTCAAAGTTGATGAGAGCGCTCGAGAGTCGATGAGAGTACACGAGATTTGGCGGTCGAACGAGAGTGAAAGTTTGAGTTCACACCAACTCTCATCGACTCACATTCTCATTTAACCCGTCTTAAAGGATGTGTTGAGCTAACCAAGATTTTAAAGACAATAGCATCTATTCCATATAATTAATTGGATATGGACATTGTAGTTATAAAGTTCGAATTCGCTTAAGTTTACGTCGTTTTTTAACTACTGAATCTTTATAAACGAGAATTTTAAAAGATTCATCTTGCTGCTGAGTCGTTTGTGTGCTTATTCATTTAACATTTATGGAGGGATGACATGGTCTTATAGAAATTTTCAATATTATTATTATTATTGTTGTTCTTTTCTTGCTTAAAAAGTTGAGCCAATAAATATACAACAAACAAGACAATATAGTGAAGATGACTGCTTACGAAAATTACCTGAGGAGTGCTGGAAATACATTCTATACCTTTCAGGACTCTGCACACCTTCTTAGAAGATTGTGCTTTCGATACACATTTGTTACCGCCCCCCGGGACTTGGATTTTCAAGGGCGCCTAAGTACCCCTTTTTTCATGGGGTCATGTATGTCCTAAACTTCTGGCTTTTCGTACAATAGTCCCGAGCAGGTTCAGTTGTCGTCAAAATTTGGCTTTTACGAAGGTGCTGAGCTTTACAGGTTGCAGCCATAAACTTTATTTGTCAAAAACACCGACGTGAGGTCTGACCGTTACAACTGGCTCATTTACAAGGAAATGGAACGACAAAGAAAGGTTGTCCATATATTTTGGCATTTAAAAGAACGACTCGACGAGTTAAAACACCGGTCATCGGATGTTAAAACTACTTCACTAAATTTGGTTTATCTTTTTTACAAAAAGTGGTTTGGGGGTCAATCCTCGTACAGCAATGACCTGGAATTTGGTTATTTCAATAAGTTTAGCAATCGAAAAAAAGTCCATGGAAATTGGAACTTTGAACGTAATATTTGCTAACTTATTTGGACCGATATTTACGCTTACACGTTTTAAAGGATTTAGTTTTTAGAATTGACGAACAGCCTTGGTTCTTTTGATGGCTTTTGGAAGGACATGGAAGACGAAAAATCGTTAGTCCTAGCCGTCCTTGGTGTTTCAAATGGAAGTCGAAGTAAAGTAAAGTAAAGTAAAGTAAACTGCAGTAAAGTAAAGTAAAGTAAAGCAAAGTAAATTAAAGTAAAGTAAACTGCAGTAAATTAAAGTAAAGTAAAGTAAAGTAATGTAAAGTAAAACAAAGTAAAGCAAAGTAAATTAAAGTAAAGTAAAGTAGAGTAAAGTAAAGTAAAGTAAAGCAAAGCAAAGCAAAGTAAATTAAAGTAAAGTAGAGTAAAGTAAAGAAAAGTAAAGTAAAGTAAAGCAAAGTAAATTAAAGTAAAGTAGAGTAAAGTAAAGTAAAGTAAAGTGAAGTGAAGTGAAGTGAAGTAAAGTAAAGTAAAGTAAAGTAAAGTAAAGTAAAGCTCTCTTGTGTGGCCCTCACCACAACATCGGGCCGGCTTATCCTACTCTTTCCAAGAAGTCCGGGAGAAGTGTGTGGATTCATTTAAGCCTAATCTTTAACGATTAGACACCAACGGCTTAACGTTCCTGTCCACGGACAGTGTGGCGAAAAAAAGGTCGCCCAAAGTTCAACCCAGTTGACCAGGTCGGGGTTTGGGCCCAGGGTCTACTGCATCTTACCAACTGCACTAACCCCGCACACGACTTGTCTTTGGTTGAACATTTGACCCTGATTGCCCTATGCAAAATAAAATTTCCCTGTTTTTATTTTTCAATTTTCTACCCACTAGGGCCTCTCAATGTTGACGCCTGCCTCCTTTAGAGCGCCTTTGTTTGTTGGGTCATCGTAAGATCAAGATTATTAGTGGTTCTTGTCACTGTTAATTAACCAATCAATCAATCAATCAATCAATCAGAGATCTTTATTTATGTTCAGTCGTTGTACAAACTAGTCCCAGTGGGGAGGGGGGGGTGTACTCCCCTCAAAAGACCATACGGGAATGTGCCGCCCGTTCAAGCCCGTTAGGGTATCCTGACTACTCTGAAAAAGGGTGTGGTTTCGCAGAGAGTCGACTGTGGAATACTAAGTTCTCCCTAAGTGTTCTTCGGGGTTCATTTACTTTGCAAACGTCACGCTTTAGGGTAAGCAAAATAGCGGCCTGTTTCTATTTATGTATGTTTTGAATTCTTTACATAGGACCGGGCTTTACACGCGCAATCCTTGCCCACCGAAATTATGTGGACTTACTAATGGAATACACTGTCTAATTAACTTGTGGCCCTGGACTATATAAGATTACATGCCTAAAAAATTATATTAAAATATTATACAATAATTGAAAATTTACTAACTTAAATATTTGAGATACAGTCGAACCCTTCAAGACGGACACCCAGATAAGACGGACACCTCTATAAAACGGACACCAAATCTTGGTCCCTGCCGCTTTTTCAGTCATTTACTGTATTTTAAGTCTCTATAAGACGGACACCTCTCGAAGACGGACAACGGACACTTAAAAATACCGAACGGACAGTTTTTAAGTCCTTTTTTATTGAAACAAAACACTGTAATTGTATTTCTCAATCAAGTCAGCCTTTTTACGATCATTAAACCGTTTATTTACATATTGCTCGTGCTGTACAGTATTCTTTTTAATAATTCAGTAGTTCAATTATGCTTTTGCTTTTTGGGCTGACGCGCATTTTCTGAAGCATCTTTCTTTCTCTTTTCCTGGTTTCGGGAAACAGTGATCTCTCCGCACGTAAATAATGCTGCATTATAGCATGCTGAATACTTGCCTTTAGTTAAATGCAAAAACTAATTGCACGTTTGTATGTTCCAGTTTGCAACATTACTGCAGCCAAAACTAAATTTGTTCCAGTTTTCTCTTATTTTATTAAATTCTCACCAACAAATGCGTGTTTATTAACCATATGGTCTGGTTGACAATTATGTACGGGACCGGTGTTATATTACGTCGAGTCTCTATAAGATGGACACCTCCAGTCTAAGACGGACAGTTGAGGCCGATCCCGAAGGTGTCCGTCTTGGAGAGGTTTGACTGTAGAAACAAAGGTAAACAATCGTATTGCAACTACGAATAAAAATGAACCAAACTGAGATAGTTAGTGCTAGAGATCAGAGGCTAGAGATAGGGTCCGATTACATGAGTTGACCGGGCTGGCCCGGTTTGCCGGAGTGAGATTCAGTCCGGGTTTACATGGAACGAGCCAGCCCGGGACGCGCGAGCTTGCTTTGGCGCTGCCCTTTTGTTGGCACGGTTAGCCGGGCTGGCTCGGTGAACGCGATTACATGGAAAAAAACTCAGCCCGGTTAACCGGGATCCCGTTATTGCACTGCCGGGATCCCGGCCAGCCGGACTGGCTCGGTTGTCATGTAATCGCGAAGTTGATTTTTGATGTGTTTAACAGACATACCGGGATCTCGGCAAAGCGGGCCAGCCCGGATAAACGGGCCGGCCCGGGCTCATGTAATCAGCCCCATAAAGTTCGTACAGAGCAAATTAAGTAGGTTTTGTCTTACGATTTGCAGGTAAATTGTTCCATTGCTGGTTAGCCATTAAAGTGAACGATCTTCTGCCTTAATTCTTCATTTGGAAAATCATTTTATTGTTTACTGCTTTCGAAAGAGTACTTAGAAATCTTAGTTCCCAAATGAACTTCTATTCCTGAACAGTCCTAAATGAATGAAACCACAGCTGGTCACTCGCGACCTACTCCCTCAAGCGTGAGGCGGATGCTGCTGGATATTATGAGCACTGTTTTAGTAGCCAATCAGAGAGCCCGAAAATTATTACTGTCTGTTTAGTGCTTGGTGTGATAAAAAAATTCATTTATGCACCTAGCTGAAATCTTCCACTTGGGAGAATAATTGTGATACATGTCTACGTTAAGTGCCTTTGTCTATTTCATATTACTACAGCTTTGCTTTATTATCGAGATTTTTTGAGACGCTCTCTCGGTGACGTTGCTCAGTTTTAGTTTTATGTTAGTATTGTTTGAACTATCGTCGATAACCCAGCTACCCCTGACAGGCTGAAGGCGGCGTGATCCTGCAATCAAACAGTCAACAGTAAACATATTTTAGTGATAATTCGTTCTATATACTAGTAATTTCAGTTTGTAATTGTGCTATAAACGTATTTCTGTGAGGTTTTTAAGAGAGCAAAGAAATAAAATTCATTTTAGATTGCGTTTTGTTCTGATAGCCTGTCAATGTTTCTAAGTTAAGTAAAAAACACGAAGAAACAACGAAAGCGCCCAAGCGATTAATTGCATGACGTCTTTTCTTTCGCTCCAATATTATTCCTTTACAGGTTCAACGCTTCTGATTTCGTAATCTTCTAGGGTTAAGTTTTATTTTTTTTCACCGTCAGTTGAAAAGTTTAGCTTCTGAAAGCCGTCATTGGCTTTAACCAAAAAAGTAAAAATATGACCCCAAATTGCTAAGTTTTGATTCCTTAAACCGCTTAAAATACTTAGCATACGCTATTAGAACACGATCAATGAGGTTTAACATAATCTGCCCACTCTGTATGTGTTACGACAGAAAAACCATCATCGTAAAAGTTATAATTCTGCGAAACCAAACACAAAGTAACTATTCAAAATTAACTTGTCCTTTTGATACAAAGCCATTTTCAAAACAGAGCCGAGTTTCTTTATGTTAACACCAGCCAGTATTCAACGCTTTGTTGGGAGCGGTTTTAAAACGATTTTGGCGAGAAATAGTGGCAGTAAAAAGACAATCTGTGACAGGTACCCGCCAACAGAAACCAGTCCCAAAGTCGCATGGGTTGTTATGTTCGCAGGGCTCTATGCCATGTGTCCAGTTCAACAGCCAACATATGATGACTATAACATTTAATAGTTCCTCTTGTTTATATAACGGGTCGCAGTTTCCTTTGTCAGCTGTTATCTCTATGCAATTTGTCTCGGAAGACTGAAGTCGTAGTGGTTGAGAACATTTTAGATTAAATCAACCATAGGCTGTTCTGAAACCGAATGACTGCATAGTGATTTTTTTTTTGAAGTCTTTAAAAAAGACTTCTTGGCTGAAACTTAGTCATCGGTAAGAAACAAGTAAAATGAGTTTATATTCAAGAAATGATAAGCTTTCTTCTGTAGTTGCACTAATTTTCAGTTTCTCCTAATTCTCACAAAATTTGACTGTTTGGTAAACCCAGTTATCAAATAGTTTGCTAACCACTCACATTTGTTCGCTACTTTTCTTGTCTACAGACGTGGAATTGAACATAAATTGAACCAAGTTCGACAGCACTAAAATCCTCATTAGAGACTGCATGCTTTATTTAGTTGAAAATAATTAATAATTATGTGCCTTAACAGCTACTCTCCAGCACAAAGACACCAGTTCATAATTATTGTTTAGTTGAAATTGTTTCGCGACATAGTTTGCACAAAAGCCAAGGCCACGCTTTTGAACACTGAACTGCAAATATTATATTTGCTATGAGCTTAAATTTTATACCGTTGTTTCTATTTCTATATTTGAGTAAATCATATGTTCTGGAAAATCAGCACTGCACCTATGTTTCTTATTAAAGTTAATTCGAACGAAATCTGCTATAAAGCCATTACTAGAGTCAAGAAAATCTGTTTTGAACGAGAGTTTCTAATTAAACTTTGTGTGCATAACAGACCAACCCAACCTGTCACCAATCGAGTGTTTTGCGATTTTACTTCTGAAAACCTTTCAAAAATATTTTATCAATAAAAAGCCATCGTTCATCTCACACCTGTGTTTTTATAACCGAAACCGGCACCTAAACTTGAATTAAAATAAAATCAGCGCAATAGACCTTTTGACTTGGCAGCAACCAGCAAAGTGGACTATAAAAAGCACGACGAACCAGTTCTGTCAATTGCTTGTTGCTTTGTTCAGATTCCTCAAATTTGATAATTCACCACCAAGTTAACCACAATGTTTTGTTCTAGCAAATTTCATATTCTCTCAAACGCTAAACAAAAGTTTCATTCAATGGTCTCCCCGATTGTCCTGTGTTTATATCATCGTGGCTAATCTATTTCCAACAATGGTTTAAATAGAAAAATTGAATTGCATTTTGACCTTTACTAAGCTTATTAAACATTTCAAATGATTAACACCAGGTGGACTCTGTCTCCTAACTTGTCAACTGAAGGAATTCAAAGAAATAGAAATAAATATATAGAGGAACAAAACGGTTCTTTCTTATTTTAACTATAAAACTGATTTACACTCAGTTTATCGAAATTGATATTTCATTGTTATAAAAGAAAGAGAATCAAATGTCATATTTACATTGGATTTGACAAAATTTGCTGTTCGAATACCACATGAGGTCCAAAGTGTTTTTTCTTTAAATATGATATCCCAGCATAGAATGCATGCACTCTTATGATATAAGGACTGCATAGGTACAGCACAATGACACTGAAACGTAGTTGACAGTACTTGATACATGAATGTGGGAAACTCGTTATATTATTTGAATTTAATACAAATTAACCAAACGTGACAAGAACCGGAACAGACTTAATTTTTTATCTCAACTCCCAATTATCTTACTTAGTTTGAAGTCTCTTTTCTTCCAAATAGAACATTTTCTACTCAATGATTTTGTTCACAGTGAGGTTTTTTCTCTGATGTTCATTACGACACATCGGCTAACTTACGTAGCCGATGTTCTATATTATGTTGTATCTAATAGTAATGGTAATACTACTATTACTACCAATACTACTGGGTTTTTTTTCTTTTTTTTTCTTTTCTTTTTTTTCTTTTCTTTTTTTTCTTTACCAATACTACTGTTACTACTACTACAGAACTACTACTACCAATAATAATAATAATAATAATAATAATAATAATAATAATACTGATGCTACTACTACTATCACTACAACTACAACTATACTACCGCTATACTGTTACTACTACTATTCAGTAATAACAGTAATAATAACAAATGAAGTAGAAGACAATTACCAATCATTATTTAGTTGCTCTCTTTACTCTAAATATAGAACAACAATTTTCAGCAAACTCAAAGAACATACAGATACAGCTGCAGTTAAGAAAATTAATATTTTTATGAAAGAATTATTATCTAGTTAACTCTTCTTGATTTACAACGTAATTAGTAATAGTTTGTTGTTTTATTATTATTATTATTATATTATTGTTATTATTTGTAATTAAAGCAGTTTTGTCTGATAATTCCAATTTTTGTTAGGCCAGATAAAAAAAAAATATTTGTTTAGCGTCCCCGCCCGATCTGAGAAATGCCCCCGACCTCCATTTTATTTTTATTTTTTATTTTTTATTTTTGTAAAATATAATTTTTCAGGAGCAGATAAGTGTGTTTTCAAGTATACATGCGCCCGCCATTGCCA
>JAOBYH010106544.1:0-11270 GCA_025403525.1 Umimayanthus kanabou
TCGGAGCGGAAACACATGCAGGCGGATGTAGAGGTGCAATATTTATCTAGTGAAGAAAAAAATCCAACTTCTATCCCAACAGCTACTTTCTCAATTTTTTACAGAGATCGAACGCACTACACTGATCTGTGATCACTTCTAGTTGTAGCATTTGGATACATTTTGCATAACTATCAAACCACAAATTTGGCCGAGGTGCAGTTCCACACATGGATGTTGATTCTTCGGTAAAACTGATAGAAGACAACATTTTGATTGAGGACGTGTTTTAATTCTCTCTTATATCTGACCGCAGAAGCTGCCACGTTTTACTCGTCACAAACAAGGCAACCATTTCCGTGACACAACGAGAGAGAATTTTTGGTCGACGAAAAATAAATTTATTTATGGGGCTATGTTCCTATCGCAACATTCTATGTAACAAGCCAGGCGTATTCCGCTGTCTGAGCTCTGTTTGCTGGGAACAATCACACAGATACATATATGTGGTTTTTTTAAGTGTTTGGTCGTTGTTCCTTCTTCACTGGTTCGTTGTTCCTTCCTCACTGTTTTGTCAATTAATTTTCCTTTTTAACTTTTGATTATTCCATTCTCAAGATGGAACTGTTTCTGGAATGTTTAATTTCTCAACCAATATCATCTATTCATTATTCATTTTTGCGGCCCCGACAATGGACTCAGGGTTCTGTATAAAGCCAAAGCTTGCACGTTTCCTTCTCAGAAGGAGTTTTAGAACTAAACAAACAACGAATATACCAAAACGTAGGTGAGAGAGGATACCGTTGTAAATGGAACTTCAGGTAATATAAATAGTGATGCTATCAATGATTTGGCCACTGCATCGACGTAAAGGGATTAAGGACAACTCAGCGTATTATATTTTGTCAAAACCACAAGTTTCATTAATTGACAGAAACACTTATGATAAGAAAAGAGCAATTGTTATTATATGTTTTGTGACGTATAATATTACATAAGTGTTGCACGTTAACTGATAGTTTACTGCGATTTCTTTGAATTCGTTCAGTTTTTATCAATTGATCTATCAATCAACTTTATTTCACCACATCCAACATATTTACATAATTTCTAATAATTTATACCAACTAAACTGGAGTGGTGAGAAGCCTGTCTTAAAGCATATCTGTACTATCTGTCTTTATTTATTTATAAGACATGCTAATAATCAATAATACGCCTTTAAATTTATATTTCCATCAGTTTTCTGACCATTCTACAAGCACGATGCCGGTAAAGTACAACACGACATCCTCTCCACAGCCAAACCTTTTATCTACCTTGTTGCTGTCGTGGTTAAACCCGATATTTCGCTATGGATTCTCGGCGACTGTGCTAGAAACGAGTGATCTATTTGAACTTGGTGAAGAAAATAAAGCGGAGAATGCAACAAAGAGACTTGAAAAGCAATGGCGCGAGGAGAAAAGAAACTATACAACTCCTGTTCAAAGGCCAAACCTCTTGCGAGCAGTTATGTGCTGCTACAGCGCAAGCTTGTTGCACTCAGCTTTGTATACTGTTATTGAATCAGCTGCGAGAATGGCACAAGCGCTGTTGATCGGATTCACGGTAACAGGATTGGCAGATGTCTCTAAAGGAAAACAAGGAGGAAGACTTAAATTCTATGTTCCTGCATTGTGTATTGTGACATATGCGTCTATTGTTGCTCTACATCGGGGGCAGTTTCTGGGAAAGGTCTACGGAATGCGTTTGCGTATTGCCCTCTGTGGACTCGTGTTTAAAAAGGTAAAGTGTGTACTGAAATATTGGTGAATACATGAGCTAGCAGCCAAAGTTAAATGCAAATACTCTACTGTTGAACTTGAAATGTATGTTATATTAGTTTTTTAAACAATTATCGGGTAGACACGATATAACGCACAGCACAAGAAAATAATTAAAGCATTCCGGCTGTGCTAGTTTCCCTAAAATCGATAAGACAATTTAATTTTATGAAACAAAACGCAGTACTATAATGCAGCAACTAAATAAATGGCTAACAAAGTAACATAGATGTACGGTAACAATTGGAAATGAAACCTTTCACTCCAAAAAGTGTCAGAAGGCGATTAGATAGTTCTCATTTATTTTCTCCGAAAACATTTTGGGAGATTTTGAATTTCAGCATAGCAAACTCGTATCTAAGATGAATGACTATTCGTTTACCTATTCTAAATACTATATAGGTCTTTTTATACTGATGTTGGTATTATATGGGGAAGATAGATGTTAAGAAAATGCAGTGAAAGAGACAGTTCAACATCTTCGTTAGACGGAGCAGCGGGTAGGATTACCTTTTCACTAACGGACGTTTCTTGACTTTCTACTCCACCTTAAGCAAAAACAAAAAATGACGATAAAGGAAGTCTACCTTCCCTTTCAAATGCCCTTCAATTAGAGGATATTTTCTAGGGCCTGGTTGTTCAAAGCCCAATCATTACTATGCCTAGGTTAACTCTTAATAAAACCTATAGAGTTAACCCAGGATTAGCAATAAACGAGCTTTGAACAACTGGGACATTTTAACTATTTAAGGAAATAACTAAATAACATCTCACTTTTACCCAACCATAGGAAAAGTAACGGTTTTATATAATTATACTTTTAGTTATTTAGCAAACTACAAACTAGATGGACACTAAATTCTGTTTGAAACAGGTTGATCGTCCTGCTGAATGTAGTCCTGATCAAGACTGTTGTTGGTTATAGTTATGATTATCGTCTCGACAACCTGTGTGGAAGATGATTTCCATATACCGGTTGTCAAAACGTTAGTCACAGCCAGTAACAGTCCTTCTGAGGACTACACCAACCGGGACGACATTCCGTTGGTCAATCAATCAGCCAAATAGTCAGGTGGAAAATTGAATAGGTAATTTATGATCTCTAAATTATCTTATAATTCTTTATATGCTTTCCATTCTATTCCATCTTCTTGGTAGCACCCGGCCACAACAGTTATAAAACTGCCCTCTATTAACCACTATGTTTAAATACAGGCTTTTAATTGTTACTATTGTTGTTATTATTGATTATTTTGGAAATTGCAATTTCATTGCACAAGTGTGTTTGTAGTCAGCATTTATGGCTTACATAGTTGTGTTGTTGGTATTTTAAAGGTATCTTATGAACTTCCATCTAATTATCTGATCGTGTACTTAGTTCCCCGCGATCTTTTATTTTCGAAGGCATTCAAACTAACGCGGAGTTCCATGGCTCATTTCTCAACTGGGCATGTAATAAACCTAATGTCAAACGACGCCTGCAAGTTTGACAATTTCTTCAGGTCGTTTCACTATCTGTGGTTAGCCCCCGTGGAACTTGTTCTCACCACTTACCTGGTGTGGCAGATGATTGGCTGGTTGGCGATAGTAGCGAGCGTCTACATGTTGATGCTTATTCCAACGCTAGCAGTTATAGGTGAGAAAAATATCAACAAAACATTGCTATGTTAAGGCTTGGATTCAGGTCTGTTCGAACTTTAATACCGCCGAGGTTATTGGTCTTAAAGATACGCGTTTGATTGGGAGTTAAAACCATTGGAATTGTCTGTAGATCAAGCGCTTAAACAGGAAAAAGATACAAAGTCAATACATCAAGTACAGCCATTAAAAGATAGCAGGTGCGTATTTTCACAGGAATATTATGGATCAATGAACAATTTTGATACCCTTTCACGAAAGAATACAGTGGTGCTTCGGTAATTTCATTCATGCGTTATGTGTTTTGTGTTATCAAGATTAGTAAATCACTTCCTTTTAAGACAATGTATTACCTATTTCGTTCTTATATCGTTCACAGGTAAAAAGCTAGGAAAACTTCACCTTAGTATATCACCGCTGACCGACCGTCGAGTTCGGCTCACTGGCGAGACGTTGACAGGTATTCGAGCCATAAAGATGTACAGTTGGGAAGAACCGCTGGCTCAGATGCTTGGAAATATCAGACAGTACGTAAAAGACTCAATATTCTGAAATAGGAGACTTAAGGAAAGTAATAGTGTGGGTATAGCTCCGTGGTTCTTGCTTCTCTTTCCGTGAGCGTGGTTGACTTAGTCTGTTAGTTCTGTGAATGCCAGTCGAGGAACCTGTCTTACCAATAGATGAACTATTTCGGAAACGTCTTTTGTCACACTATCCGCGGATGGGGACGCTAAAACGTTGGTATAGTCACCTGAAATGCTATCGTAGGGACTTAAAAGAACCTGCTTACTTCTCTATAAGAGAGTTGTAATCCAGCTGTTGTGAAAAGGGCTACGCAGATATTGTCATTGCGTGTAAAATGTGTTGTTTACACTCAAATAAATAAATAAATAAATAAAGTGCCTTAAGAAAAAAGCAACTTTATGAATTACGGTAATATGGTAAAAAAGTGTCGTGTTCAGTGAAGGATGTGGAACTAATATAGAACAAAACTAAGGTCGGTTCCACCTTGGTTTTATAAGTGTAATTTCGGTAATTGTACTGTAACATTATTAACGCAAAACAGTGTCTGTAACTCTCTCTCTAAATTCCCTTAAACTACAAATTTTTGCATAAACGATAGTCATCTATCAAACAATGTTTTTCTCTAATTTATTAAAGATATACCTAAACATATTTGATAGCTTCTATTAACTCTATTACCTACCCTAAGCCGTTTTATTATACAATATTTCGAATCTCTAATTACATAGTTAGAAATCTGCCAGTCGTTGATGAAGTAGAATTAGGAAGCTGTTTAAAACTTTCCATACTTTGAAACTGAAATCTGATGTGCCATCTTTCTTCCAGGTTAGAGATGAAGAAGGTGCGTTGGTTGGCTGCATCAAAAGGAGGAATAGTGTTAATCTATTTCCTCACCATGGCGGTTCTTAGTCTGCTTCTCTACACCGGACTCGTAATTGAAGGAAAAGTTTTAACGGTGCAAAACGTGTTTACCACTATGGTCCTTTATAGCAACATCAAACATTCGCTGTGTGGACACTTTGGCCTTCAAATAAGTTACACATTACAGGGGCGTGCCGCCTTGAAAAGATTTCAAAACTTTCTTTTGCAGAAAGAAAAACATCAACAGTTAAATTATGATAACCCTAAGTTTTGTTGCACCCGTACCATTCAAGAAGAAGCATATCCATTGGTTGCAACACAAGCAACAAATCTTGGAAAGTTTACTTGGTTTTACTGTAAAAAATCACGTCGTGCGGATAATTTAGTAAGCATCAGCAACACGTTTAATTACAATATTGTCACAGACAACTACAACAGTAACACGAAAGCTGGAAGTGAAATAGGGAAGGATGCACCCTTTCTTCGTGTGGAGAATCTGCGTTGCTTCTGGAGTGAGAATTGCACCGAACCTTGCTTGAACAATATCAGCTTTAGCCTCTCAAACGGAGACCTTTTGGCAGTCACCGGGCCAGTCGGCTCCGGAAAGTCTTCGTTGCTGTTGTCCATATTAGGGGACATAAAGCCCACTTGTGGTAAGATTACTAAACATGGAAGAGTTGTATGTGTTCCACAAGTTTCGTGGATATTCTCGGGTACTGTTCGGGAAAACATCCTTTTCGGCGCACCACATGACAAAAGACGGTACGAGGAAGTCGTTACAGCGTGTCAGTTAGTTTCCGACTTCAAGACATTTCCAAATGGTGACTCTACCTTCATTGGAGAACGCGGGCTCAGCTTGAGTGGAGGTCAGCGAACTCGTATCAGCTTAGCACGTGCAGTTTACTTCAACGCAGATATTTACTTGCTGGATGATCCATTCAGTGCACTGGACATCAAAGTAGGGAAGAAACTGTTTGAGCAGTGTGTTAAGGGTTTGTTGAAAACTTGTGTGGTAATTCTTGTGACTCATCATCTCAGCTATCTCAGGGATGTTGACCGGATTATTCTCATGAAGGGTGGTAATATGATTGCAGAAGGAAATTATCATGAAGTTCAACAAGCTGGCATTGATGTATTAAAAAGCGAAATGCCGGTTCTAAACTCGCCCAAAATTGTTCGGAAGCATAACTTTGGGCATTCCAAAAGTAACAACGTATCAGGTTCCAGTGGAGTTGAGAGAGCCACGGAGGAGCGCATGTCAGGTTCTATACCGCTAACCACATACTGGCGATACTTCAGAGCAGGAAACTCAGTAGCATCTTTAATGCTTCTATGTCTTCTTTTAGTCACAAGTCAAGGTAAACCTGTATTTTTTATCATTTATGTACAACCATTGGCAACGAAAAGCACTGAACATGGAAGCCCTTTTAATTTAGTTTGCAAGATGGTATAATAACAATAATAATAATAGTAGTTGTGTTACATAGGGAGATGTTCACACGCGCATAACAATAGTCAAGCAATTAAAAGTAAAAGATGAGTAATATAACTGAAATATTAAGTAAATTAAAATAAATGTCTTAAAATGTTAATAAAATCTTTTAAAAGCTAAATTAGTTGTCATACGTTTTTAGCATAGTTTTGTAGTAATTTATGTTGGAGCCGTCTGGATCTTGGCTGGTATTAGTGCAGACCTTGCTCTTCGGCAAAAATTAAAACACTTAGAAAGTGCAAATTGAGGCATCAGACTCGGTGCAGGTGACGCCTTGATGTCGCATTATGTATCACAAAAACATAACAGCAGCATTTTTCCCAGCGGGCTAAAATTGTTTCTTGTTGATTTATAATTATTTCAAGTCGTCAACGAAATTGAACAAACACAACCGATCTAAACTTAAATTTTGTTTGCCTTTTCTCCAACGCATATAGAGGTGAACAGCATCCCTTGTGGACCTATCTAAATTATTCTTGTTGTCAAACACAGAAAGAATCAAGGGCAGAATGTTTACGATGTTTTTTGTAAATCTTACCTTTCAGTGGCACTAAAAGGCAGCGAATGGTGGTTGGCTCGGTGGAGCGAGATGCCGTTTGAGGAGCAAGAGAATCGTTGTAACATCTACATCTTTACTGGCCTGATTGGTTCGTACGTGGTGCTAAGTTTTGTGGCTGGTATGATGCACAATCAGAGCTACCTCAACTCCAACAGGCGTCTCCATGACAGCATGGTTAAGGGAGTGGTGCGCTCTCCAGTTTTGTTCTTCGATACCAACCCACTAGGTCGGATACAGAACAGGTAACTATTGCGTTTCCGGGTCCGTAGTTATTACAATCTATCTATCGTGTTGACGGCTACACGCCCAGATGTGCTACATTTGCTGTCAATCTGCCACGAGCACCTTCACCTCTTGCTTTAAACTTTGCTGCACCAGTTTAATAGCAAACAGTTTTTACGTAGGACAGCTTTGCAGAAGTTGGATTCGGCTCCTAGAGTTATGAGCCCAATCTGCAAATAAAAAATATACAAAAATGCTGCAACAAACCCAAAATAAGCGCTTGTACCAGGCTGCTTTGAAATCGTCATCAAGTTTCTGCCGGTGGAGTTTATCATTCCATATTTCAATGTGATTATAGATTAATTACTTAGCCTTATCAGCCTCATCTAAAAACAATACTATTTTAATTGCGACTGGCATTGTTCTCACTTTTAAAGTTTTTCTTGAAATATATTGAAATTAATATATCACTTAAAAGAGCGTTAACTTTATTTATAGCCCTTAACATGTGATGAATTAATGCTACGTATCTGGTCTTCATGTAAAAATGTTTACTTTTAGAGACAGAGACATTGACCCGCCATTTAAGAAAGCCCTAAAGTCACCACGTGTAGTTGAATTTATAGTGAATTCTGTACTTGAACGCTGTTTCCATTTTTCCAAACAGGTTCTCCAAGGACCTCTGTTGCATGGATGAAGACCTACCCAGCGTGGGTTTTAAGTTCTTCTTCTCTTCTATCAATTGCATTGGGAGCGTGTTGGTCATCGCCGCTGTACAGCATTGGGTAATAATTGCAGCACTTCCTCTTATCACCCTGTTCACGGTTCTGGGAATGTACTATGTGAGAACTGCGCGAGAAGTGAAGCGCCTTGAAGCTACAAACAGAAGTCCTTTTTACTCACACGTTAGTGAAACTCTTCAAGGCCTGCCCAGTATTCAGCAATTTAAGGCGGAAGAAAGGTTTACCAAAGACTATTACGAGTAAGTAAGAAGTTATGTGTCTATTTTGTGGTGGTTCGATTCTTGACTGTTTCAAGTAATTTTTTGAAAGCTGGCAAGAACTGCAGATGTATCGAATCTTTCGTGGGAACTACACCGTTCGGAACATATGGTTTGGGAGCTTATTCCATCAATTTAATAATATAGATAATTATTTCCCGGCAAACTGTATTTAGTAAAGTATGACTGAACTACTTAATTGTCGTATTCACTTTTTGCATTCTTGACAAAGCAATTTTAAGGTGATGCAAATCTAGATAATCGTTATTGAGATGTCAGTGTTGTTTTAAAACGACAAGAATAACAGATTTTGCATTCTCTCGTCAACCTCATGATACTACAGCAACAAGAGTTATTCATATTATTAGTTGTTCCTCAAGTTAAGACCAAAATAATGGTATACTTGAGGACTGAAGTTGGGATATCTGAATAAAAAAAATACTATGAAAATATTCACAGACTGTAGCAGTGTGTAGTAGAAAAAAATATCCATGCAAATCCACTGCTGTTTCGGAAGTTTCCTCATCACGAATGTCCTGTAATGTAGTGTAATCATTTCCGTTAGATAAACACAGGTTTTATGAAAACGGGTCTCTTCAATTAATTGGACGCATCCTGGAAATGGAACTCTTATTACTGATTACGATGTTAGACAGGGAACAACTTAGTAATATGCCGAATGTGTGTGTCCTAGTTCTTCGTAGCACTGTCCTATCTATCTTCATATTTATGTTTATATAAACTACTTTCTCTTTGTTACCTATTTTACCCGGTAATTTCACCGTTAACTTGAAATTTCAATGTGAAGTTACGGATTATTCAATATTTGGATGTCAAATTCACTGAAGTGTATCGAACTTCCCAGGTTTCACAAAGATACGAGCGTAATTTGTTCCTCATTGTATTAAAATGTAGTCAAATGATGACTTGTGATATACAAGATTAATTCACTTGTGTTTTGTCAAAACATTTTTTTAATTTCCGTCGCCATACGGCCCGGGAAACTAGTAAGAATTTTGCTAAAACACGCGTGATTTAGTCCTTAATACCTCTCGTCATCAGAGGAGGGTGATCATTACTCGCAAAGCATCTTGGGTAAAATACAAATTCGGTTTCATTTGTCATCAACCTTCGTCGAGTGAACATCTCCCGGCGAAGTAACAAGAAAGCGTTTTTGCGCCTAAAAGCGGTTTTTGGGACCTTGGAAATCAGATGAGGCAACTTCTAACAAGTCAAGTTGTTACTTAATACCATAATTTTGGACATTGCAAGGGTGAAGTATGGATAATTTACCGAAGACGCCGAACTTGACTCCACAAGCCTGGCTGTAGCAGATGTCAACACAACAACAGACGTTTCTATCACTTCGACGGCAAAATCTTCAGGTGAAGCATTCTGGTTACATATGATTCATGACTGTTTCCGCGGCTGGCTCCGAAGCCGATTGTTTTGTAATTTGCCGGAAATGCGGAATAAATGATTATTCCACTATTGAAAAGAGTTTTGATTGATGATTTGTATAAAATAAACAATTATTCCACTCGCTCTCGTCGTAATGAGTCAGCTACTCAAGTACGACTCGAGCTCGTGGAATAAACTCCCGTTTTGTCGAAGTGACCGTGGACGACATCTTGCGAATGCAAGATAATACAATTCCTAACAATACAGAGAAAGCAACGAAATTAGCAAAGAAAGTTTTCAGAGGTAAACAATGTTTTAACATACAATTTGCTCACATGTCCAGTATCTTCTGCCATTTCAAAGTCTCATCCAAGTCAGCTCAACTTCCATTGAGCAAAACGTCTCCATTCAAGAAAATTTGAATGCCGTTGTAATTTCCAACAGCAAGCACATGACATGGTTTCCGAAGGAAACTTCACAAATTGTTCCTTCAATTTCAAGTAAACTTCAACTGCCTTCACAAAACTACTTCAAGGCATTAATAACTTGAACAGCAATTTTGTCCAGTCAGCTTTAACGGACATTGTTGAGGATTGTCAAGTTTATGAAATCTTCAAAGCTCGTTTTGCCAAGCCGCCATCTTTGTGCAAACTGTAAGTTTCATGCATAAATTGCGCATGGAAACGAGGCAGCCAACTGTGAGCGCATCCCACTACCGTGGATACGTTGGGAGAAATTAAAAGAGATCAAACTGAAAATTCTTTCTTACTTTTCTTGAATGTGTTGTGTTGTCACCGAGTTTGTATATGCTAAAACAATTATTCTATTCAATCTCGGTGAATACTGGCTTTTGGAACATTCTGCCACTATTCACCTCGATTTCACTATGGAGAATAATTGTTAAATGCTTCAGCATTATAAAAGATCGAGTCCTGAACTAGGCTGAAGCTGAGGATCGTAGATGAAAACAGATAGGAGAACAGATAGAGAGACTGAGACACATAAATATTCGTAGGCAATCACAGAAAGCATTTACTGCGAAAATGTTTACAAGACGTAAATGGTTACACAAAATGGATACCTGCTCAAGAAAGCCACTGAGTCAGGGACCCCGGAGCAGGGGGGGCCGAGGGGGCACGTGCCCCCCCCAATATTTTTAGAATTATAAAGAGTTAGTAAGAAAAGGTGTCTTGTGCCCCCCAATATCGAGTCACTAACGGTGCCCCCCAATCTCAAAGTTGCTCCGCGGTCCCTGTGAGTTACTCCATTCCACGACAAACTGACGGAGAGTCAAAGGTCTGTTCTTTTGCGAACAAAGAAAACCATAATTTACACTATATATCAAGACTTTGCAGGTTTTTTGTCTTTGCATAACATTTTGGACAAGTAGTTTACATTTTGTAACCTTAACTTTAGTGGTAACTGTTTAAGTGGCTCTGAACATAATGATAATGTAACTTGTAGGGTCACTTCCATGTATCTGCTCTAGATTACCGATTGCACTATTCAAATAAATTACAAAACCAAAGCTGCATTGTGAGTGTTTACAATAACACTATACTGCGATCCTTAACCACCCAACCTGGCTACTCAGTGCTTACTTATGTCACCTACAGTATATGATTTGATACTGTGATACTCAAATGGTGTAATTGTTTACCAAGTATCGCAGCTCATATTTCATTCCCTCTTGCAATTGGAGTTCTCTTGTCACTGACTGTAAAGCTGTAACCTCTCACAGAATGTTCGCAACCCACCCACCCTCCCATT
>JAOBYH010106655.1:0-18643 GCA_025403525.1 Umimayanthus kanabou
TGTTGTGTTGTGTTGTGTTGTGTTGCGTTGTGTTGTGTTGTGTTGTGTTGTGCTGTGCTGTGCTCCATGTGTTCAGCGTGTTGCGTTGTGTTGTGTTGTGCTACACTGTACTGTACTGTCCTATAGTATATTGTGTTGCGTTGTTCCTGTATTATATCATCTGTACTATACCCCAGAAGTCAAATTCTAGCTGTAATATTTTTTTAAAAACTAATCTTATTTGCCCTGCAGTATCCCTGTGGGCAGGATGCAAGGTAGCACAGGCAACCCATTCAAACTCGCAAGAAAGACCACACCATTCTTTGGCAATGGCAAGACCCAAAGCAGTTGTAACGACAATATCATCAACAATAATGCGCCACCACCAAAATCACCTCGAATGGAACGTAAGTAAGAGTGTTATATCGTAATGGTGCCCGGTGATAAAACTTGATTGTTCACCTACCAATTTGACAGTAGTGACAGTAGTATGAATCCTGCACTTTGTATATCTTAACTAAAGTCGCCCATCTTTGAAAAGCCCCTATGGTTTCTCAAGGTTTGCCTTCGCAAAACTATATATAAAAACGTATATACTTATTTTAATCCTTATGTAATTTAGTCATGGTCGAATTTAGTTGTTCTTGCTGTTGTTAAAATCACAATTTCATCTTAATAATCGTCCTTATTTACCAAGAGTTGCTGTAAAAACTGAGTTATTCTGGTTTACATGAATTTGAAACATTGAATATCTAAATTATTGATAAAATTACATATATTGATTGTGGAAAAAATAGTATAGAAAAACTCGCAATTAAAAAATAATAAAAATAAATAAATACAAATAAAATAAAATAAATACAATATACAAATAAAACTAGGCCTTACTATCAAAACCGACGAGGGTGCTTGATAAAACTACTTTTAAAACGTTCCGTTCTACCAGTAGGAGTTAAAAAGGAGCTTGTTCTTCTTCTTAGATTGTAGTTTGTTTTTCTTAACGGGGGGCTAGGCAGTGCAGTTTGTGATCAGGATTCAGAATTTGCTTGAACAAAGGTTCACAAAGTGAGGATCTGCACTGTGAAAGTGTTCTTAAATTTGCCATCTTCATTGCATCGTGGTAATCAATGCCCGGATAGATGATACGTAGGGATTTGCGTTGCAATTACGCTGGGCGTACTGAAGTATTGGTCTGATATGTGTGCTGTATACAGCAATGAGAACATTATCGGGTGGGCCATTTCTCTTCAGTAAGCGAAGGGCATACAGGCGCTTGGTTGCCTTTTTGTCGATAGCGTAGATATGCTTGTCCATTTGAGGCCATTCGAAATTGTTACACCGAATAGTTTTGCTTCGTCCACCATGTCGATTTGATGGGCATCAATTACAGTAGATGACTGTGTTGCAGGTTAATGTGAAAAAGCAAACATCCATCTCCTTGGTCTTAGTGCCATTTACTTTCATGTTATTTTTACTGCAATTTTCTATTTTGAAAACAAGATTAAAATTAAGTCAAACGAGGGTAGTAACGAAGCGAGTAGTACTTAGAAATCCTTTTGAATTTGTTGATGGCAATAAATATCTGGGTGTTTTTTTTACCGTTACTCGGGATACGACTTGGAAGTCAGAAAGGGAAAAGCAAGGCACACTTTGTGGACGATGAAAAAACTGGAACGTCTGGCACTCTACCACTGTCATTGAAGTTCACCATCCTCAACTTGTCTTCAGCGTTGCGAATCTTGGATCATTGCAGAAGATCACTGTGTTACTAGGCAGCTTCCAAGCATCATCTCTCTATCCCTGTGGCCCCTCTGTGAGGCATAGGTCATCAACAAACTTTCTCCACTCTCCGCGGTCCTGTGCCACCCGGTTGGCATCCTTCCATGTCATGTTGCATTTTCTTAGGTTGCTTTCCATTGGTCCGTTCTGACCGGCCGAAAAGAACTGGTTCTGGCCAGTTTAAATGGAAAGGTCCAAGGCGCGCGCATACATTTTTCCAGCCACAACTTTCCCAATTTCCGCGCTCTGGAGAACGGAGCGGCTCTG
This sequence comes from Umimayanthus kanabou, assembly GCA_025403525.1. Taxonomy (NCBI): domain Eukaryota; kingdom Metazoa; phylum Cnidaria; class Anthozoa; order Zoantharia; family Parazoanthidae; genus Umimayanthus; species Umimayanthus kanabou. Next base: position 2,026 of record JAOBYH010106655.1, read on the forward strand.
ATCCACTGACTCCATTAGCAGGGCCATTATGGCCAGAACCAGTTCTGAGTACTCATTCATTAATTTAAGAACTGACTGGTCAGACAAGCAAGATTGTACAAATGGAGAGCGACCTTAGTTTCATCGCATCATACCTGCCCTTATTGAACAAATTCTCGCGCCGAGCCTGTAATCTCCGACACAGTTCTACTGCAGAGATTTGGTCCAACCCAACTGAATCACAATAAACCCAAGCGGCCGGGCACCATCTGCGACGCCCTGAACTGGACATGACATCACGATATTGACTTTTGGAACCGGCCCAAGGCAAGCGACGGCCAGGGTGAAGATGAACGACCTATCGGCAATACAACACGAGGTATACTCCGACCAACACCCACTGACAGAGGGTAAGCTCAGGAAGGCAGCCTGGGGTGAAGCTGTGTAGCCGCTCGCTGCGTAACCAAGCCTGAGAGTCTAGCCGGTTTGGAAGAGAAAATCGATAGTTCAGAGGAGGACTTGAAGCCTTGGTTGAAGTAGTTAGAAGTCAGAGCCAACAGCAAAGATTCCCAGCAAAGCGCGATTCTTCTCAAATAAACGTCGAAACTGTGAAACGTTCGAGGGATGTTGTTATATTCTTTGCGAGGTGAACGTTTTGAGAAGCGCGAATCGTTTGTAAAGTATTGAGATCACCAGCGAAGCGCAAAAGTATAGTTTCGACAAGCTAATAGTAATAACTAATTCAGGGATTTTGCGGTCGGTTTTTAGTATGACCGGACACTTGTTCAGTGGTGATTAACAACCAAAAGTCAATAGTTCTCGAGAAACAGACCTTTTTAAAATTCATCGCAAAGAAGTACGCGTAATCAAGTAAGTATCAACACACAGTGAAAACGTTTCTTCGTCGGTAAGAAATCCAACCTTCCGAATCGCACGAATTGACATAATTTAAAAGTTTTCTTACTTTTAGTCCGATTGACGCTCTGATTTAGTTAATGGCCTCCTGGAAATATGTAGTCTTGTGAAACTGCGTGGCTGTTGTTGTGGTTATCTGTTTGGGTGACTTTCCCGAGGAAGTGGACGTTGATGATGAGGTTATGATAATGATAATGATAATGATAATGATAATGATAATGATAATGATAATGATAATGATAATGATAATGATAATGATGATGATGATGATGATGATGATGATGATGATGATGATGATAATGATAATGATAATGATAATGATAATGACAGTGGTGTTGCTGTTAATTCTGGTGTTGATAATGTACTTAGCTTGATGTTTTAACATCAACCTAATCTATCATTATTATTATTATTATTATTATTAAAATAATGATGATAGATTTAGTTGTTGATGTTTATGTTGATGCTAATATACATACAACACTTCAGGCAAGTCAGAGTTTGTTTGCTTTATTAGTTACATATTTATCAGTCAGAGTCGACCCACACAAGGTCTTAAATTCCATCTCGCACAGGAATATGTTATCAGTTATATAAATTAATACATTGATATATCAGGCCACTCCTTGTAAGATTTTACGTGTTTGCGTATCAAAAAGTTTTATTAAACTTCCCCGGCGGGCAATATGTGTCAAAATAAAGTATTATGATTATAATTATGATTATGGTTATATTTTTTATTACGACTACGATATTATGATTACGTTTACGTTTATGATTGCGATTACGATTACGATTATGATTATAGTTATAATTATGCTTATGATTATTATGATTATATTTATTATTACGATTTTTGTTATGGTTAGATGACTTATCGTTATTAATGTTTGCTATAATTGTATTACAGTGTTTTGAATAGTAGCATATAACAGCATTTTTTTTCTTTTTTGTAACTATGTTGTTGACGATAGGTCGAACGGCAAGTATAAACATGGATTGGCTCAAAAGCTCCGTTAAACTGTTGGAGAGCGCGCTAAGAGAAAGAAACAAGCAAATGGAAATTCAAAGTAAAGAAATTGAATTTTTACGAAAAGAATTACGACGCAAAGATGACATAATGAAAGAATACGAGAATATTATAAAGGATCGCGAAGATATGGAGAAAAGAGAACTTGAAATTCTACACCAAGAAATTAAGTGTCTGCGAATGGATGCAATGTCCAAAGTGATCACAATACGGGAACAGGAGAACATGATTGAACAATTGGAAAACAAAGCTGAAAAGCTGATGTCCATCATGCCTCCGCCGAGCATCCCCCGTGCACGTGCGCAAGGTGTGTCCGCTGAACCAAAGGGTTTTGCAAGACCGGCGGAAAATTTAAGGCGCTTCTCCAAAAATGAAAGGTGGGTGAGCTGTGTTTATTTATGGAGTTTTCAGTAAGGTGACAGTTGTCGTTTCGGGTATTTTGTTGCTTTCTAAGTTGTATTTAGTTACTGGTCAAATGAACGCTTTGATTTGCCTGCTTCTTCGCGGAAACTGTTTTAAAATGAAACGCGAAATCAATTTAACGGCCCCTTGAAAGGAATTAAGCTTGTAATCGCAAAAAATTCCAAAAACAACCTATTATTTGTATATTGTAAGAAGGTGTGTGAGTGTGAAAAATTAAAAGTTCTATTTTTGAAACTGTACGAACAAATTATTTTTGAAATGATTTATATTCTGCCGCTAACGTTCTCTCTAAAACTTAAAAATTGACGTTTTCACATTTTGTCCTCTAAAGACGACGATGGAAAGGTATGATATGATATGTGATGTGATGTGATGTGATGTGGTGTGGTGTGGTGTGGTGTGATGTGATCTGATGTGATGTGGTGTGGTGTGGTGTGGTGTGATGTGATGTGATGTGATGTGACGTGACGTGACGTGGTGTGGTGTGGTGTGACGTGACGTGACGTGACGTGGCGTGGCGTGGCGTGACGTGACGTGACGTGATGTGATGTGATGTGATATGAAGTTATTGTAGTGAAGTTATCGTATTGTAAAGCTAAGTCTGTTGTTCTGTAACGTTCGTGTTGGCGTTCGCAGCCTTGTTGCTCAAGTTCCCTATTTTAAATGTCTACGCTCGGACCGCAGACTGAGCCGGGACCAGGAACGAGCCCATTTAGAGATACATGCAGGTTGACCCGTCTCCACGATTGAAAAGAACTGAAGGTTCACGCAAAAGTTCATGTTAACACGGTATGGACCAACCTTGGTCAACTGCTGAAACTTTCTTTCCAGGCTTAAAAATGAACAGAAATATTCGAAATCGAGGCCTGTTATTTTAAAGCCAACAAATATTTGAAAGGCATTTTAAGGCTTCAAACTATCAAAGAAGAACCAGAATCGGGTTGAAACTTAGACTCCAGGTACTATTCCGAATCAGCCCCGGGTCAGCTGAGTGGACCCGCCTTGCATGGCAGGCAAACGGGGTTCGTGTGTAGTGTTTACAGCTTGGGTGGATGACTTGGCCCAGGCTGTCAACCAACCAGGTGCCTCGTGAAAACACCCCCCCCCCCCCCAGGCTCAGTGGCACTGCATGCCTCATGTAAGGACACGTAAAATAAATTAGAAAAGCAGCTGCATGGATCATTGGCAAGTCAAACCAACGATCTCTCAAACTGCCAAAAGATGCCGACCAAAGAAAGGCAAAAACTGCGATCCTGAAAGAAGAAAGACCCAAAGTAAAGGCAAAATTAGCAAGAAGAAATACGTCCTCTGTATCTACCAAATGTTTGGAAAATTGTGTAAATTTGACTAAAATGCGAACAGGTTAGTATGGTGTACAGCTGCCCAACATGTTTAAGGCCTTGTAACACTGCGCAATTTTCTCAGCAACTTGTCTCGCAATGGTCCTCGGAACGAAAAACGAGAAAGGTGCGCATGCGCCCTTGTTAACACTGGCGTAAAATTGCGAGAAAAGTTGCTGGATGGGTAATACACTGTGCAATGGTGTTGCCAGTTGCTGCAATCGGTTTCGATAAGTAGAGTTGAGTTCTACTTCGTGCAACGCTTCGCGCAACAAAAAAGTTGCCAGACAACCCATGTAACACTGTGCAGTTCTCGGCAACTTGTCTCGCAACGGCATTGCGAGACAAGTTGCTGAGAAAATTGCGCAGTGTAACAGGGCCTTTAGTTCGAGCTTGCTTTTGACAGCTGAAGTACAAGGCGTGCAGGGCAATACCAAGACTTAACGAGATCAGTTATGGAACAAAAAGGTCGCATTTTGTCGGAATCATGAGCAGCTCTGGTGTTGACTAAGGATTGGCCGTATTGCAAATAGAATCTTATCTTGCAAGATTTGTGTGAAACTCAAACCTTCTATTTTAACTACATTAACCGATCTAGTTATTAAGTAAAGACTTCATTATTATTATTGTTTTTTTAAATAATCTTTTTTATTTTCCAGTTCATGTTTTCATCAAATTTTTCAACTTTTCTCCGCCCCTTAACCGCCGAGAATTTGACAAAATCACAACAACTTGTGATAATCGAGTTTAGTAATTGTTTTACCATTTCCCGTTCTTCTTTCAATTAAATCTGCATTTCTTTGGCAAGTGACTGTACATCATGCGCCACGTATAAACGTTACGCGCGTTAACCTGTAAGTTCACGAACTGCGCATGAGTACAACGGTATTTGCAGCAGAAACAAAGACGATATAATGCGCATGAGCAATACATTACTTGCAGGCAGTTATTTACATTTGTGGTATTAGTCGCTTAACCAGCCAATCAAAAGAGGGAATATTCACTTTAATAGCTATACACATTGCCAAGAAGGATATAGATACATAAAAGTAGGTTTTGTGCACAGAAGAAATAACCAATTTACCAAGAGTAGGAAAACGCTTCTCAGGCGTCGTTTACATGCAGTATACCACATAGGATCTCGTACCGAAATTAAATCACTGTGTTGAGGTTTAATCAGAAACAGCGTTTTGTGGCACAAAAGACTGTCCGATATGTGCCAAATCACTGTCGAAAGTGTTGTGTTTCACAGTTCGTCGTCAGCCGGTACGAAAAAAGTGCCGCAAAATTGTTCCAAGTGTAAGCTGAAGACCTATCCGCTACGGATTTTACAACGGCACAAAAGCTATCCGGTATATGGTGTAAATTAGACCTATTAGAAAAGATGTGCCTTCGTTTGAATGGGAGCTCATTAAATAGCTCAATCGCGCGAGAAAAAGTGACGTTTGCCCAAATCTAGCTTAACCTTTGGAACAGGAAGCCTGTTATTATGCTTTACGCTCAAGTTATGTAACCTGGAAAAAACTGGAGAAGTTTTCGTTTTGGTTATGTTAAGCACGTAGCTAGCTTCGCGCGTGTATGCCGGAATCTGCGCATGCGCAGGATAGATGTGTTTGCAGTTACGCTTGGCTATTTAGTTCAATGGCACCGGATCCTAAATTCAAAATCTTCGAGCGAACAGACGCTAAAAAATATCGTACATATTGGTCATTACAAGTATGTGATGCGTGGTACAAACAGTGCGCAGGCGAGGAAGCGCGTGTTCCCAGCTGACAGGAAATAGTGGAGTTACAGTCACTTGCAAAAGGGAAGCCGAAAACAAACGTTTACTAAGGCAGTCTCCCGGCGCATAAAATAAGTCTATTTTTACTGATATTAAAAGAAATCTGAACATCTGTTGAAAAGTTTGATAGAAAAGATAGGAAGATATCTTGTAAACAAAGTTATGTTTTAAAAATTCAAAAGGGAAACATTATCCACGTAATTGCGTTAGTGGTACAAAACAGACAAACTTTAATCTGGTTTTCAATTTCTCTTGTTAATGTGTCATTAGTTTCAACGTCGGTACTAAAACGAAATTAAAACAATTAAAAATACCGAGATGAAAATGTAGTTTTATTAGTTTATATTTCAATTTTTATGGTAATTGTGGAACCAGAGTTATTACGGTTTTGTGGACATGATTTTATATACCTAATTAAGTCAGCGTTAGGTCTGCAAAACAGCATGAAAATCGGCTGAATTCAATTCTCAAAAACAACAAAAAACCACAGCTTCATTTTTAAACAAGTCGGGACATCAATCATTTTAATTGAATGGTACAGGGACCAAGATGTTTTTGATCTAGAGAGGAGTGTTTGTTTCTTTCACTCAAAACATCCCCACGTATAAATCAATTCACTGTTTTTGCAAAAGTAACAAAAACAAACTTCAATAGTTTCCGATTTTTTGTTTTCACCGCCGGCGGTTGACGCAATATTTGGGTTTTTTGATTTCTTAGGCGTTTCGCGTTGTTTGAAGTAACACTTTTACTACGCAGGGAACAGCTGCTTCCTAAATCTTTTCTGCGTGTTTGATATCAACAGGCAACTTTTCGTGAACCTTAAAAGATTTAAAAGTCCCGTTATTAGCCAAGATATAGACTGACTGTCTATATTTTCAAAACATTAGTCGCGCAGTTAAAATAATTTTATTCAAGAAAGCTTTCGGTCGGTATTTAACATGTGTTTTAATTACCCTTTCTGATATATCTTAAATTTTAACGTATCTTCATTTTATCATTACTTATCTTAGATTTAAATTGTGTTTGAACTTGCGGCATTGTAAATCCCAGTTGTGCTTTATAAATCTTAAATTTCCAAAAACATTATTAGTATTACTATTATTATGAATACTGTAATCATTGTTTTTATTATCTAAGGTGAAAATTGACTTTCGGAAAGGCTACTGTTTTTGGAAGTTCATGATGTTTCTAAATGCCGCCTGGGCACTGGGTCCCAAAGGCAATACTCGCGCTTTCCAAAACGAACACCTCCCCCCTGGCATTAGGCCTCAGTATCGCAAGTTTGATGCGGGGCATACATTCGACACTGGAGTAAAATTCGCACACAATAGGTGTTACAAAAAAGCAATTTTCAGTTGTATAATTTAAAAAGCATAGAAAAGCTTGACTTAGAGTCAGCTTTTACGACCAGCGTTGAACCGTTTATGTCACCTGTCAACTCATGCGCATCTTGCAAGTAAGCTTTAGATGGGATCGGACGTTTGACGATCAGTGCGCAGTTTTTTCACAGCCGGGGAAGGTCAAGAGTTGTTCACTTTTTGTTTTGACACAATTCAATTGACAAATGGATGTTTGACTGCCTTTGAGCACGAGTATTACCTTTGCACCCGGGGTTTCAGAAAACGTGGCTAGGGGAACTGGAAACGACTGGTGTGAGTTCACACCCCATTGCTCTGTTTGCCTTCGGCTTTGTCAGGTTTTGCGATGGCTTGTTTGTTTGGTTTACCTTCGCGTCTTCTTTAATAATTCTATCCAAGGTGTTTACTGGTACATCAGTTTTCTTTGTTCGGTTCTTTTATCCAGCAAATTCTGTCCGGCAAATAAAGAAATAATCCAAAATAGTGATGCATATCTTCAGGTCGTCAGCCTGTGCGGTTTTTTTAACGTGCGTTTCCAGGATAGATCGGCAATTTATTCTAAAAGAAAACATTTATAAATGAAGCTCAGTAAATTTTGTTGATTTGGAGTAAGCTGTAGCGATAGTTAAGTTCCTTATCTGAAGAATTGATATTTTATAATCATTATAAGTTTACAATTCTGTCGCAAGTTCTATATGAAATGACTTTTTAATCCTTCGCAAAAGTTTCAGTGCCGAGATTGTTTGTCAAAGGCGTTTGATTTTAAAATTCCAACCCATAAAGGTATTTTAAAAACGCAACTACGGTGGTATTTAGGACGTTGCATATCTGAAAAGTCATATAAAGATTTGTTTGAGAAGGAAACTGTTAACATGAAACTGAAACTTCGACATTGGGAGCGGGACTGGCTCCTGTTGTTTAGAAACATTGTGTCATCCAAGGTCAAGCAAACCTTCGCTGAAATATAAACATAACAATGAAATCGAAAAAACTTATAGATTATCAGCTATCACAACAAGTCATTCTCTCTTAGTTTTGTACTATTCAATGTCAAAACTCTCCAACCAGCTCTAGACAATTGATTCCAAGCAAGCTTAACTATACAGACTGTTGAACATGACATTCCCTCCACGCTTGACCTTCTCTTTGGAAAAATATGATAATTTTAATTTAACGAGGCACAGAAGGATAAGTTGGTCATTTCTGTCCTGTTCTTGTGAATTGTGTTTGCGAAAGTAAGCGTTGTAGAAATTAGAGAGCGATCTGATGGTTCCAGAAATACTTGAAATGGTCTACTTTTTACTGAACATTGCAATTTATGGCGTTTTCTTATGTTGCTCAGCTGCATTCAGTTTGGTTGTGGTGTGACATACTAAATTAATTCTCTTCCAGATTTCTTCCGGAGTGCTTTAAATTGAATTATTCAGGCTAACGAAACAGTTTACTGTAAACAAATTTTCGCAAAAGGGTGATTGATTAACAATAGCGACAATTAACTGTCGTCAAATCAAAATATGTTATGGCCATGAGGGTAAATAACTCCCCACTAAATTGGACGAATTTTCAATAGGAGATGCAATTATCTATAAAAGTTCATATCCACGGACGTACAAGGCTTCATAAACGAGTTGACACTTCCACTGCTTAGTCAAACAGCATTTTACAAATTTGTCGGGACAACGCATGCGTCAAGTGCCACAAAATTTTGGTTTTGACGTTGAAAACTTGAAATTGACGCATTTTGATTATCGAAGTTTGAGCGTGAACCCAACAAGACGGCTTGAGCGGTAATTACTAGAAAAACTCGGGATTCGATTTCGAATTTAAAGAGTATTTTAGTTTTGTGATCATTCATACACCTCCGCTGTGGAAATACTTACTTAACATGACCCAACAAAAAGGATAACGGAGTTTGGACGCGTTGATCTCGTGTGAGAAGTATCTTTTCACTCATATTTTCTTTCAGTTTTTATAAGGTCGCGTGAAAGTAAACAATTGCAGCTCTGGAGAACACCTGAAAGTAAACTAAAGCTTCCAGTTACGGCTTAATATTGCAACATTGATATTGTCCGTGAGTTTCGTGTTCAGTGCAGAGGCCAATTATTCCGAGTTGAGTTTTTTAATTAGTATGCGGTGTTTGTGAAGCCAGAAGGATTTGCGCGAAATACTGGATACGGCTCGCACGTCATTACAGTTCATCACGGAGGAAGTAACACGACAGGATTTCAATGAGTTTATGAAAAGATTGTATTGTAGTGTGGATGTTTGACGCACCAAGGACACGGGTGAGCGCTGGTTTGGCGACATATCTGGGCGGGAAACGCTTCCCAGTGTCCATTTCGAGTGAGCAGCCCGAGCGGCCAAATGAATTCTGGGTCGAGGGAAGTCAGCCCTTTCGCCGAGCCGAGTGGTTGTTTTTGTATACCAAAGCGATCGGGCTCCAAAATGGGCAGCTTACGGGAACTGCAACATGCTTTGCAGGAGAAAAACAGCGAATTGAAGATGAAGGATAGTAGAATAATTGCTTTGGAGCAAGAACTGCGCCGTAGAGACGACATTATACGAAGGCTTGAGAGCGAGTTGGACAAGTACCGATCGGTATTGCAGCCGGCCACATCAAATACGAGTAGGTCAAAGAATCCTCGACTTGGAATTTCAGCTGAGCCACAGGGCTTCAAAACAGTCCAAGAAACATCGAAGCCACTGAAGCAGCACGCCAAGACCGCCAGGCAAGACTGTTTTATCGTATTTTTGTTTCCTAAATCCTTCGTATTGAGTGGTTTGAGTTGAGTTATGTGGATTCGACAGCGTGTGTTGGCCGTTGTATGTATATTGTGTAAGTGTAAGTTCCCAACCTTTGCACTTAAATCCCACGACAGCCGAGTCATGATCTGTGGTCAGTACCACATCTGTAGTCTTCTGATAAAGTACTCTTGCTCTGGTGTTTGCACAGTGTACTTTGCTAGTCGACAGCATCAGTCCATTTTTGCTCCAAAATTACCTTCTGTGTAATTGGCTGGCAATGAAATGCCTATTCGTTGAAATTGCTGGGGATGATTTTAACATGATCGAAACACCTACTAAATAATCCCTTAATTCGTTGTCAAAGTATTATAATATACAAGAAACCAATTTCATTCTCTGGAATGCCTCTGATCTGAAAATACTTGGTGGACTGTAAACGTTGTGATAGGTGATAATGGAGGTTCGGCGTCATGAGCAGACCATGAAATCCGACACAATCATTATTTTTGCGATGGCTTTTTATGTGTAATCGAGCACACAGCAGTGAAGCTGCTTAGATCTTTTGTCGTTTATTGTGGCATTTCGATAATCCTGAAAGGGATTTCTAGTAGACTTGAGATGAGTGTCAGTAAGCTTAAAGAACAGTTGTCGAGATTTTAAACAGTTCCAGATTGTGTACTGTGGAATGAAACGGACGCGGGAAATTTACAAAATGAATCCAACCCAGAAGTTCAAAGCACCGTACCGTGCAGTATTGGGGATCAAATTTCGTTCACTTGCCAATTTCCAAAATTTCATATGGACAACGAAAATAATTCTAGCTCAGCAGTGCTCTCAGACATCTGGCGTGCAACCAGGATTGAGTCAATTTGTTTTCCAAAACATGAAAGAACACGAGCGATTGTTTGCAGCCTTTTGCTTCGCGTTCATAAATTTTCGTCCTTTTCTTTCTTTCAGACTTCTTTACTGGTTTTGTAATGAATAAACACAATTGAATCGGTGATATGAATAAATTTATTGCCGTTTAAAAATTGCACACTTTCAGTTCGAACCAAAAACATCTTGGGATTGCATAAACAGTTTTTAGATTTTTGGCAGTCCTGGAGAAAACTTGCGTTGTTTACGTCGAGTATAGTTGACCCCTGCGCGTGTACGTGATCGCCAGAACAAAATGGTGATCACTGATCGAACCTCAAACCGAGCACAGTGCTTCTGTGATCCTTCTAGTTTTGCAATATTGCAAAGATATCGAGTATTTATTCACATTTTGGCCATCCAGTCAGACTGTGTTTTAATGTCGCTGCTTTCTGAACACATGTGTTTGAATCACAACACTCGACAGGATGCCAATCTGTTTCAGCTGTGGAGACAGACATTTGTCATTTGGTGTGATTTGAGTTGTCGTTTTGAATGATAAGATTCATAAACGTTCTGCTTTTCAGAGCTCTTTACAACTTAATTTGAATTACATCAGATAGAGCCCCAATATTTCCCTGTTAGAGTTGACAGATTGGACTTTTATATAAGAGATATGAAGATTGAAGTATTCCCCTTACCAAGAGGAGTTTAATTATTTTTAAGGGCCTGATGTAGTGAATGTTTAATATTAATATTTACTAACTGTTGGAAGCTGGAGAGATCTTTTCAAAAGATACAACTTTTGAAAAGATTATTATATTCAATTTGGACCTCAGTTTGTCACTCAAGGACAAGACACTTTCTGGGATATTTTTTTTAGATGGCTACCATACAGTGTATTGAAGTTTTCAAACTTTTGATCATAGGATATGGAACTGTTTTTGTGGATCAACAAACAGTTATAAAACAATATCATTATACTATTTGTTGAAAGGGATTTGTTCTGGACAGTATTTTACTCATATTGCCTTTGTTGAAATATGTTAAAACATCAGCAAGCATTTCAATACAGATTGTTATGAATTAATAACTTGTTTCCATGGCAATGGACCCAAGGGAATGCCACACCACCAGGGGGTGAGAGATAAATGAAAAACGTTTGAGCAATCACTTTTATGAAACTGCATTGTAATTTATTTAGGTGAGCTGTTGATGCTTCATAACAAGTAAACTTGTTTTGTTTTGGCCTTGGAATTACTGCCTGTTGATTTCACAAGAACATACTTTGACAGTGTAAGACATCTCATTGGTTGCATATTGCTGTTTTTGCTTTACTGAGACAATTGCAGGCATTTTGTGAGTTTTCCCTCTTGTCCTTCAAACATCAAGGACCATTTATTAAAACGAAGTCTAAACCTTAGCTGGTGTTCATCCTTTGTTCAAAGGTGTTAGAAACGATAGTTAGACACTGGTTAAGGTTTAGACTTCGTTTAAATAATCGGCCCCAAAAGTTTTCAGGTTGTGAATATTGATCTAAGAATATCGGGAAATAAATGACACTTTACAAATCTAATATACTAGTAAGAAGCCTACAAGTTTAATTGGATAAATTGTTTTTGTATATTGATTTCATAATTAAGCACTTATAACTACCATCACAAATTAACAAGTATTTATTATAGTCAATTGTTCAAAAAGAGCTCAACAGGTTCAAGACCATAGATGGTATTGATGGGTAGGCTAGACTGACTACCGTACGTAGCTAGCTGGGGTGGAATGTGGCTCCTTTGAATTGTGAATTATCACTCTGGACTGCTAGGTTGCATTGCTTCCATGATTAGGATGGTTCCATAATTAGGTCTGCAGTTGTCCTTTTAGAGCAGCAAAGCAGCTCTTGGGTATGACAGTATATTATGTGTACTAGCCTACCTGCTATTTACAAAATATGGACAGTCAGTAACTAGAATGAAAAGTTTTTACTTACAAGTAGTGAGAGAAGTACATGCTTTATTTCTCTATGTGCAAATTGATCCTTTAATGTTTGAATATCTTTTGTTGAGAAGAAATAGTTCCTGAATGTGTTTCCAGCCTTGCAGGGGAATGATTACTGACCACAAAAGAATGCAGTTCTAACAGACTCAATAAAGCTGCACACTGCATGCACTTTTTGCAGCTTGCATAACCTCAAATATGAAACTCAATTTTCAAAAATATTTGGAGAACAGTGGAGGTTTGAGCTAGAGATTGTAAAATGATGAAGTTAAAATTCTTCTGAAACTGCAAGTCTAAACAGCAAAATTATAAAAAACAAGAAATGAAGAATAATCATATGGTAAATGTGTTGACTTGTTCAGTTATATACCTGCAGTCAAGTTTTACACAGAGGAATATGGTAGAGTCCAACCTACTCCCTCCTGGCTTTTTGATGACCAGTGTCAGAATGAGGCTGGGTTTAACTTGATCGAAGACTAGATATTACTTATTGACTACATATAATGACTAATTTTTTTTATGTGGTCTCCTTGTATATGTGAGCAGGAGTGCGCTAGTTACCAAGTTCTAGTTCATCCAATGTTATTCTTATTCCGGACATCTATTAGGTTGTTATACAAGGAATAGTTCACCCTTGTTTGTTGTTTGTTTGGTGACAAACAAGCTGGAGTTTGTGAGGCAATTAACTCTGAATGCATTACATCTTCCATTGGTCGAACCTATGTTATCTTGAGTGTTACTTACAACATCTGCCTAAAACCCTGACACGATACCCAAAATCTGAGACAAGGACAAATATCATGTCAAGTAAACTTGTATGATGGTGCAGTCAGTGTCTGCAGTAGATAGCCTAACTTTGCTGCATTGCATTGATTCTTTGAACTCAATTGCCACTCAGCAACTGGTTGGTTAAAGTTGACCACACTTTATTCTCACATAGTCTTCCTTTTGGTATTAACTGAATACAAATATACTTTCAACCTTCAAGACATGTGCTCCTTGGACACCTACAAAAAATCTGACCAATTGATGTGATCCTTGATGAGCCCTTTTGGCTGTGCAATGGCCAAAAAAATAGAACCTCTCATCACAGTTATTGTTCTAGTTTTTCAACTATTTTTGGAAATAATTTTATCCTCGTTTTATAGCAAGATTTTTTGGCTAAGTATTTGAAAATATGCAATTCACATCTTACTCTAAAACTTGATTTTGATTTAAAGGGGTTTCTGATATGATCAGATTTTTGCCGCAAGGTTGGGAGTGAAGTTGACATTTCCAGTGTTAGCTCATGTAACAACAGAAAAAAACTTCTGATATTTAAACTTGCTTTGAGATTTATACAGATAGACTAAACACACATTTTAAATTTAATTATTGTGGTTTCTCATTCACAAACTTTCTGTCAGCTGCCCTACAACAAAAACAATTTGTATATTGTGGCCCAAAAGTGATTTTTCACATTCTTTTGTAGTTTAAACAATGTGGCACATGCAACAAGACGAAAAATACTGGCAGATATTTGATGGATGTTTGTTATTGGATATGAATGGGGAAACAGTTTTTTTCTGAATTATGATTATTTTATATTTGTCTTTCAGTGCTTGTTACTGTTCTGATCTAGAAAGGCATGTTTAATTATGAAAACACTATAGAGTACATTCTTTGTACATAGCCGCTCATTAACATTTTCAGTTCTTGCATTAATGAATTCATAGCTCAAGAGATTTTTGCTCTGTACATGTTTCAAAAGTTGTAGCTAGTCAGAGCAGAAAATTATATTTTTGAGAATCAACTTAAATCACAGTTAATTTATTGGTCAACTCACTCAGTCATTGACAAGAGAGTTTCTTTGTAATCATTGTGTACCATAGTGAACCTCGATTTAATCATTTTGTTTGTTTTAAACAGCTGTTAGTAGGTGCTGTCATTTCTTTTGCTTTAAATTTGTTTGAAAATAAATAATTTAAAATTACATCAGTGTTTTTGTTCAAAAAACCTTAAAGTTGTTATATATTAAAATCTTCCTCCAAGATGTGTAGTGATTTGATATACCAAAATTGACAAAAAGAATGTTTCAGGAAGGCTAGCAGCTTCATAATAAATTATTAACAAATTTTGAAAATATAATTTACTTTCTAAATGTAGTATGCTTTGGGTTGAAGAGCAGAGCTACTCCTAATTATGTAGAATTGGACATCTCTGTATCAGTCATAAACATTCATGAAAATTAGCCACATGTTAATTAACTAGAAAAAATACTGCATGTTAGAATGAATAAGTATTTGCTAGTAGTGTGAAATGGGATTTTATCTTTGTTTCAACCATTAACCATAGGGGTGGCTCCAAAAAGCTCAGTGGGATTGTTTTCAGTAAGGATGTGATGTGACTGCTATTCAGAGCTAAGATTTCCTAAAGAAAGACTCTAAATCAGAATTTGGTCTCAAAACTTTCAGTTATATTCTCTTCTCAGCCAGTATTCAAAGAATAAAAGCCATTCTCTTGTGGCTCAAACATTATCTCATTAACTATGCACCAAGATAATTCTGAACTTATTTCAAGCCAGTTCTTAGGAGTTGGTTTACTGAGATCTATTCTGGTAGCTAATCCTAAAGGCGCTAGGTAGAGTTCTGTCTGTCTGGAACAGCCTGGATGGCAAGGCAGAAAGGTCACTAATAGTTAAGTCTTCCCGGCTGTCTGTCCAATAAAACAATAATTGGCATCATTTGAGAGAATTTTTGGAAAATGGACTAATGATTGGTATTCTGTGTTTCTTTCAGATCAAAGGAACTGATTAAAGAAGCCATCTTAGACAATGATTTCTTGAAGAATCTTGAACCTTCTCAAATTCGAGAAGTTGTCGATTGCATGTTTGAGAAGACGTTTAAGAAAGAGGAGTATATCATCAAAGAAGGGGAACCAGGCTCACATCTATATGTCTTGGAAGGTCAGTCAGTTGTGTTTGTTTGCTTTATATGTGCGTGCTGTTGATACTTGATGTCTTTATTTAAACCATCAATGATATTGGAGTTCTAGCTGGCAAAGGTCGCTTTCCATTTGTCTGGTTCTGGTCAGAATGGCTCTACTCATGGATCAGAGCCACTCAGTTCTCCTGCTCTGGTCGACCAAAGTGCAGGAATTGGGAGAGTTGTGGCTGGTAAAAAGTGTATGTGTGCGCCTTGAACCTTTCCCTTTAAACTGGTCAGAACCAGTTCTTTTGAGCTGGCCAGAACGGACAAATGGAAAGCCACCTAAGACAAAATTAAAAGTTGATCTGATAATTATACCTACCATTAATATTCGTTATGAATATTAATAATGTGAGTGACTATCATTCAATTTATGCTGTTTTGACAGTGATCTCTCAATTGCGCACAAAAATATAAAAAATATCAAGTGAAAACCTATAACTTCTCTGCACACTTTATTAAAATTTTATATTATCCAAAGCCACCAAATAAGGTTTGTGATGAGAAAGGGTGCTGAGAAAAATAGCAGTGTGCAGTGCCCTTTTGTCTTGGCCCAGCTAGAACACTAGATAGTGTAAACTCCTTGTTATCTCAAAGCTTTACATGTAGATACCATTGTGAAACCTCCTGCTTATACCTCATGAGAACAGAGACACGTTGTAACTAACTGGGTGAGTTGTGGTTGTTGTCTGCAGATGGCAAAGTGCAAGTTACAAAGGAGGGCTCTGTGCTGGGTCACATGGGGCCGGGAAAAGCTTTTGGGGAGCTGGCCATTTTATACAACTGCACAAGAACAGCCACAGTACGAGGTGAGTCAAGTCAATTGCAAGTGCATCCCACTAAACAAGGAAGTAAATAATGTAATATATCTTGATGAGTGCTTTGGCAACCTGCTACCCTCTCACTGTGCTGGGACAAGCATGTCAACCTGCTACCCTCTCACTGTGCTGGGACAAGCATGTCAACCTGCTACCCTCTCACTGTGCTGGGACAAGCATGTCAACCTGCTACCCTCTCACTGTGCAAAGACAAGCATGTCAACCTGCTACCCTCTCACTGTGCAGAGACAAGCATGTCAACCTGCTACCCTCTCACTGTGCAGAGACAAGCATGTCAACCTGCTACCTTCTCACTGTGCAGAGACAAGCAGTGATAAATCTAGGATCTGAAACATGAGGGTCCATTGGACCCCCTGTTGTTGAAATTGGGGGTCCATTTGCTGGATCTGG
>JAOBYH010106656.1:0-11269 GCA_025403525.1 Umimayanthus kanabou
TCAAGAAGAATCTTTAGGCCAATGTTAGAAAGTTACCTGCCCACCCCCCTGCCATAAAAAGAGAAGGGTCCCTAACCTGGTTAGTATCTTTGCGTTTGTGGACAGGGTGTGGAGGATGATCGGCGAGGGAGAGTTTGCTGGACAAATGGCTGCTGACTGGTTCTCTAAATATCTTGGCGAATTGGTTAAATTGTACTACTGTACATCAGCTCGTTGTATAACGGATGATTCAAAGTGGACTGATATTGGAGAACCTCAAGATAAGGTATGTTACTCAATACTGTTTACCATAGTGTATATCTAATAATAGTACTAAATAATAACACTAATAATAATAATAATAATAATTATAATAAAAATAATAGTATAATGATAATAAGTATGATATTTTGAGAGGAAGCCCCAGTATCGAAAGCATTGGTGATTTTCATGGGGTCATCTAAAATACAAAATAATATACTTATAAGTTAAAAGGGTATAAAATCCAACTGACTAAATTTTGTAAATTACTTTATATATCGTTTAATGTACTGTAGTATGGTGTAATACTTTGCACATGCTCATTAGTTACATTGTGTCTGTCGATACTGATTGGAAAGAATGCTGACATGATGCTCGCTCTAGCTAAATTGTGAAGTTGTGTGTAAAGTTCAATCAACAAAAGTTGATATTTCATGTGTAAAACTGTATGTTACTTTGTGTCAAGAGGTTGGATAGAGTTTTTTATTTCATAATTGTGGTTGTTAGTTTACTTATTTCTCTTCTCTATCCAAATGGTTAGCTTCAATTTGCAGATTTTGCTCCTTATCTGCTGAGTACAGAATCATCTCTCGAGGCTCTCAACCGCAATTTACAAAATCCTGTGACAATGGACCGGTTCAGGCCAAATATTGTGATAGGTGGAGTTTTGGAACCATATGCTGAGGTATGTAACTATATGTTTATGTATTTTAACTGAGGTAGGTTCGGTTTAGTTGTTGAAATGGAAGTGGTGACAGTGGACAGGTAAGTCATTGATAAAAAGAAATCTTGTTTGACTGAACGCAAAAAGATGCACGGAGTAAAATAGAACACAATTGATGATCACAACATCCCAGAGTTCAAAAGAGCAACAAGGTGACACATGCAGATCACTGAATTTTTGAAGAACCAATAAAAAAACTCGGTTGGCCTGATTTCGTTTCAAGGTCAAATGGAAATCTCTCTTTTTATTACCTTTAATCATGCAGTAAGAACATGGAGCACATCCTGTTTGACGAAAATAAATGTAATCACCAATAGCGACGGTCGCGTCACATTTTATCTGAGTGTTCATTCTGTTGTTGCAAACAGGATAGCTGGGAACATATTAAGATTGGAGATGCAGAGTTTAGAATGCTGAAAGAGTGCGGAAGGTAAGTATAAGGTTTTGCTATTATGCACTTATCAATGTTTTGTCCCCTTGAGTTGCCCGCCTCCCACCCATGGGCAACACATTGATAGGTGCATTAATTGTACAGAAACACTATCGTGCATTTTTGCAGTCCAACCATACACGATCCTATAGCCTTTGTCCATACCTATACATTTTCGTTTGTAAACGCAAACTTTCTATCAAGGAGGTATCAAACGTTTTCCGTCTACGTGATCGTTCTCGTAGTGTTTTTACCTGTCCACACGTAAACGCTAAAGCGATCGGAAAACACCTGGTACTTTCATTGAGCATTCATTCATGAGAAATCGATTGTTATTGACTTGAGCCGTGGACTGGGCCAAATCCGTGAGTCGGCGTTTTCAAAAGAATCGTTTTCGGCCGTCCACACAATTACAAGAAAACAATGCATTGCTTACCCAGACGTCAGCGATTTCGAAAAGAGTCGTTTTCGGCCGTCCACACAATTACAATCTGAAAACAATACATTGCTTACCCAGACGTCAGCGATTTTGAAAATAATCATTTTTGGCCGTCCACATGAATCACAGTAAAATAGCTTTCAAAAGCTTTTGCTTTAGAGAGCGTTTTTTAAATTTCTTTTTTCGGTAGAACTTTTCCATTGTTTTTCACCGTTTACTTGTCGATGGTAGGCAAATACGGAAGAAAAGTTTGCTTTTTCAAATGAAAATGTTTGTGTGTGGACTGTCTTAGCCTCCAGCATCAATATAAGAGATCCTCCCACTTTAATTGAGCCTCAAGTCTCAGATGTCAAAAAAGGAAATATCTCCTAAACTCCCGCACAATGCAATACAATACAATATAATACAATACGATACGATACAATACAATACGCCTGTGTTTGAGTAGGATAAACGTATCAGTTTTACATTTTTATCAACTTAAAATACTCAAATGTGAGTCTCTGTGATGTTTGATAGCACAGTTGTTCAATGTTCAATGTGATGAAAGAAGGCATTGACTAAGACGGTGTGTTAAAAGATAGCATTGACCAAGATGGTGTGGTGAAAGAAGGCATTAACCAAGATGGTGTGGTGAAAGAAGATTTTGACCAAGATGGTGTGGTGAAAGAAGATTTTGACCAAGATGGTGTGGTGAAAGAAGATTTTGACTAAGATGGTGTGGTGAAAGAAGATTTTGACCAAGATGGTGTGGTGAAAGAAGATTTTGACCAAGACGGTGTGGTGAAAGAAGGCATTAACCAAGATGGTGTGGTGAAAGAAGGCATTGACCAAGATGGTGTGGTGAAAGAAGGTTTCGACAAAAATAGTATTGACCAAGACTGGGTGGTGAAAGAAGGTGTTGACCAAGATGGTGTAGTGAAAGAAGGTTTCGACAAAAATAGTATTGACCAAGACTGGGTGGTGAAAGAAGGTGTTGACCAAGATGGTGTGGTGAAAGAAGATTTTGACCAAGATGGTGTGGTGAAAGAAGGTATTGACGAAGATGGTGTGGTTGAAAGAAGGTTTCGACAACAATGGTATTGCCCAATATTGGGTGGTGAAAGAAGGTGTTGACCAAGATGGTGTGTTGAAAGGTTTTGACCAAGATGGTGTGTTGAAAAGTTTTGACCAAGATGGTGTGGTGGAAGAAGGTATTGACCAAGATGGTGTGTTCAAAGAAGGTATTGACCAAGGTAGTGTGGAGAACGAAGGTATTGACCAAGATGGTGTGGTGAAAGGTGTTGACCAGGATGGTGTGTTGAAAGGTTTTGACCAAGATGGTGTGTTGAAGAAGGTATTGACCAACATAATGTGTTCAAAGAAGGTATTGACCAAGAAGATGTGGTGAACGGAGGTATTGCCCAAGATGGTGTGGTGGAAGAAGGTATTGACCAAGACGTAGACTTGCCACAAGTTGACTCGCATAATTTTTTTTTTTCTGGATGTTTTCAAATTTCTTTGAATGTTTTTTAAATAACGAGCACGAATAAAAATAAACCGAGGGCTGAAGGCACGAGAGAGCCTTGAAGTGACTGAGCACCAAGCACCATCGCTGGCGCTTGGTCGCTTCAAGGCTCTCTCGCGCCTTCAGTGCTCGGTTTATTTTTATTCCTCGCGCCATCAGCACTCGTTATTTAAAAACATTCAAAGAAATTTTAAAACACCCAGAAAAAAAATATGCGAGTCGACTTGTGGCAAGTCTAACCAAGACGGTATGGTGAACGATTTTGACCAAGATGGTGTGTGAAAGAAGGTATTGACCAGGACGGTGTGATGAAAGAAGTTTTGACCAAGGTGGTGTGTGAAAGACGTATAGACCAAGATGGTGTGGAGAAAGAAAATTGGGAAAGAACGTTTTGACCAAAATTGGGTGGTGAAGGAAGGTTTTGACCAAAATAGTTTGGTAAAAGAACGTTTTGACTGAGATGGTGTGGTGAAAGAAGTTTTTAACTAAGACGGTGTGGCGAAAGAAGGCAGTGACCAAGATGGTGTACTGAAAAGGTTTCTTCCTATGGAAGAAGGTACAGTATTGAATAAGATGATGCTATGAATGAAAGTATTGACCAATATGGTTCTATGAAAGAAGAGTTTGGTCAAGATTGTGCTATGAAAGAAGATTTTGAAAAAATGGTGCAATGAAAGAAGGTATTAACGAAGATGGTACTATGGAAGAAGATTTTGATCAAGACGGTGCTGCGAATGAAGGACAGACGAAGATGCAAGTGCTATGAAAAGAAAGTATTGAGCAAGATAGTGCTGTGAAAGACGGTATTGACCAAGATGGTGCAATGAAAAAGGATTTTGACCAAGGTGATACCGTGAAGAAGGTAATGACCAAGGTGGTTTGATGAAAGATCCGAGAACAGTAGAATGATCCCGATGTTGTTGTCTACCAAACAGGTGTATCCTATAAATTAGGGCCCACTTTGAAACCATTCATCGTCATGGTGACTGAAGTGACTTTCCTGTATAAATATACGTAGAGTTTAATCTTTCCTGGAATTGCCTGAGGTTTCTTTGTTTTATAATAAATTGTGTTTTCAGAAATGTAATCACTAAGGGTGCGTTCGATTGACCCTATTCCGGAATAAGAATAAAATTTCAAAATTCTCTCCTGATTCGCAGAACAATCAAATATCTAGTTAAAAGTAATGACTGGGGCGAGAGATATAACTCAGTTGTGCTGTTCTCCTAACTTGGCAGGAATTGTGACCAATAGGATTGAACAAAGTTTTTATTCTGTTTATTCCTATTCCGGAATAGAGTCAATCGAACGCGCCCCAAAATAGCTAAATAAGAATACAATCAGTCATCTGCTTTAATATGGAACAAATTAGCCTGCCCTTGTGTTGTAGGTGCGTGATGACCAAAGTTGATACAGAGACTGGTAAAATGGACTCTGAAGAGCCTCTTGCTACTCTAAAAAGGTAGGAATGTTGCACTTTGTGGTTTACACGTGCACAGTTTTGTTCCACACGCATCAATCAAAAGACCATACGGTCTTAGGTATGGCAGACGCATACCAGTGCGTCGTGACCCTAATACTAAGCAGTTCGCGGATTTCTGTACTAGTAAATTCCAAAATCACTTTTCGTAAAGATATTTATTATATATTGTAATTATTGTTGCTGACCCACCTTGTAATTCAGCTTTTAAGCTGCGATGTTGTGAAATAAAACTTACTATATATTGATTAAACAAACCATAAATAAGTCATGCAAAAATGTTTTTGATAATCCATTTCAAATACTACAGATTTTTATTTCAATTTCCAAAGTTTAAAGCAGAACTGTTTTATGTAACAAATAAATGTCGAATGCAAGCTTGTTGGCTGATGCTTCATCCTCATAACTCCACATCCACAGGACCAGGCTTAAAGCAGACACGAGGCACGGCAGTGCACCCCTCTTCGGCGTCCATCTGGCATCAGAAAAGGAAGGGAATGTCAAGATCGGCGACACAGTGTTTGTGTCAGCAAACAAGACAAGATGCAGAAATATTTTCCCATTATTCACATGATAAATCTTTTCTAGTAATTCCTTTTTTTATAACGAGGCTGTTCAGATAGGCAAATCTTTTGTAAACTGTTGAACGAAAATCTGGAAAATATTGCAACGAAATTTCAATATTCCACAAGTTCCTTGCAAATCCTTTTAAATAAATCTTGAGCACATGGGCTTATTTTCAGAACTTTACGGTAACTGCCGGTCAAGTTTATCGTACGTTACTAAAAGTAGGAAGAGTGCTGTTGAAGTTGTTTGCAAGCAAATATGAGAATGTGCGAGAATTGAAACTGTATAGTATAAAGGACAATGAACTCTCATCAAGATGTACCATTGTAACAAGATGTACATCTTATGGAGAATTCCATTAGAGTAAAACAACTGAGCAGGGGACCAACTCCTGCTGTCCATCGTATTTAACAATGTGTCTGTTCAGTTAGAGCTCACTGTAGCATTTACAGTGTGTTATATGCAATATTCCAATCCTTGCCAAACTCGTCAAAGGTTGGAGATGGCAGTCCAACTTGATGAAAGACTTGTCCAACATGAATTTGGTGATGGACGAGTTTCTCCTTTGCAAATTTGTTATTCTCGTCACTTTTAGATGAAAAGTTGAAATGATTTGCAACTTTTGCAAGGCCTGCCATCCTCAAATTTAGTTATCTAGCTGACAGATACTTTTGACAAATTTCCAAGATTTTATTATGCGTTTTGTGGACACCCTGGACTGCAGATTAGCATTTGGTGAACACGCACTGCGAGGTAATAATTGACCATCCACTGAAGCCATTTCTACCAGCTATATGGAACAAATATTGTAGTACCAAATGAACATTCTCCAAATCAGTCTGAGGAATTTGTAAAATATATTTTTAGTTATTGACTTTGATATTCAAAATATTTATTTTATCACGACTCGAAATACAACGACGCATTTTCTGTGACAAGAATTCTGTAAACTCAGGATGTTCCAAAACCAAGATAATACATATTTTTGATTTAAAAGAGTAACTGATCTTGAAACAAGTTTGGAAAAAAATAGCCAGTTTACCTAATGACGTCATATACTATCACTACCAGAATATTTTTCCCATTTTTTTGTAAGACAATTAGTGCCAATTGTTCAACTGTCTGCATGATGAAATAAAAACTTGACTATGAAAGAAATTCTTGTAGTGGTAGTAAATTGACATCATCATGTGAACCTCCTATCAGCCAGTCCAAGTACATTTATTTTATGCTACTACTTGCAGGTTTACAATGTAAGTCATCAAAATGTAGCCAGAATTAATTTATACAGTATGTTTTTGCATAATTATTGTGGTTCTAATCACACAGAGATTTGATTGGATCACTCCCAATCACAACTAAACAAAAGATACTGTACCAATTAACTGTGGCGACCGTTTGGCATAAGGCACTGCAAGTTATTTATTATAACTAGATTGTAATGATGAAGTAAATCAGTCCAGGTCAGCTTTTTCAACATAATTGTATTTTTTCTCCTTACACATAATGTCACTGTAAAAATATGTTGTTTGGTAATGTGAACAAAGGAAATGTTCAAAACCAGTTATTTTTCCAAGAAAGATCATCAAATTCTCCCAACTTTTCTATAAGGTGCAGGACTAGTAAAGAGAATTACAATGTATTTACCAAACATGTTTGTGGCAAAATGAGGTATTTGTAGCAAAGCCTACACTAATTTACTAACTGGTGTAAGGCTGGTTGTGCGTAATCTTGTGTTTCTTGTAATATTGATGAACTTACTAAGTGTCTGTAGATATTAAAGCAAATTTCATATACTGTACCGGCACATATTCTTACAAAAAGCAAAAAGAAATATGAAGGTTGGCATTGACTGAAGGGTAAGGACAGACTTTTTAGACTTCTGTACAAACACCACCTGACTTGATTCTGAATTTTCTAGATAAAGAAGTTAACCAGCTATTCATGTAAGTTAGAACTTTAGAATCGTTAATAGTCCTTCAATACCCAAAATAAATAGAACCTAAAAACAAAACCACTACTACAATTTGAATCCGACTTAAAGCCACTTTTCTCACCATGTCTCACTTCTTTCAGTTTGGAAGTGGAAAAAGCTTTTGGTTTAAAATAAACTTAGCACTTGCAACTACTGCGATGCAACAATGCAAGTGGAAGCACCTCATCTAAAATAATTACTATTCTTCAATTTAATTATGTTGAACTATGACTAATAAGAAGTGTATAAAAGAATAATTATATGGCTGAGGAGCTTCCACTTATATTAGCACCATGGTGTCACTTTGTAACGGATGTCTACAGAAAAATGGTTTCAAAAAAAATTTACAAACACTATTTTAAATCGACGTTCAGTCATCACTCCTGACCTCCAGTTGGTCACAGTTCATAGAAATGCTGTGACCCATCGTTGGAAGTTAAACAGAATTATTTTTTTTATTCAAAAGCAGTTGGCTGCTGACCAACTTTTAGTTTCTTAGAACTTGACTGCAAAGTATGGTCGATTAAAGTTCGGAATATCTTTACTCTATCAGCTTCTTTGCAATGAAGAACCTTCGCAAATAGTACAACTGCCATGTCGCCAGTCCCACTAAACACAGCATGGAGAAGATACTAAAATAAAGAACTCTGGAGTTGGTAGATTCTGAAAGAGAAAGAAAGCAAAATTCTTAGTGCTTGTTATCAGGTCTTTGATCATTGTGGTGCAACAAAACCAAAATGAAACTCAATATTTTCTCTGTTGCTCCACCTAATTCTGTTCATTCTTGCAGAAAATTGATGCTCATATTATTGAAGTGAAATTTCCAAATAAATCATTATAGGAAGATTTTGTGAGAGCTAAAAAACAATGTCAAACTGAAGGAACCTGTAATTAACACAAAGCAACAAAGCAGTCTGTGGTAATGTACATGTAATGGCTTATAAACCTTGTGCTGCTACGAAAGCAGGGCTCAAAATTAAAGGACAACTGCACACTAGTGGCCAAACTTGTGTAGAGATTATCAACAGAGCTAATAGATGGAGATCACTCACCATTAGTGTCTGATCTCTCTTGCTCTCTATTTCTCATATAAGCAAAGTCTGACACAATGGAGTCTGCAAGATCCTCTAATCTCTTTAGTTCTACTTCCATTGGCTTCAGTTTTTCAGCCTTGGCAAGCTGTTGACAAGGGAAAGAAATAGTTACATGTACATGTATGGGTTTGAAAAGAGTAAACACTGTTAAAGACAAATATTCCTTGGACAATACTGGCTTGAAGAAAGAACCATGTCTGTTGGCAACCAACAATGTTATGATAAATAGCCAAGCTTGGAAGGTTTTACATAAACCTCTCAAGTTTTGCAATTTTTAGTTCGTAGCATTGTATGTCTTGCCTTTTGGACACATCCAAATATATCCCAGAATCGAATGCACTGTAAATTTTGTTGGACCCAGGAATTCTTGCTGATGATTATATATGCAATCAGTCCACCAATAACCATCCAGATAGTCTGGTATGGTTGAATCCCAACAGCTATGTGTATCTGAAAAGATTTGGGCAATTATAGGGAAGTAAGGGTTTTGACTGCAAATGCTTGAAATAGGAGTTGGAGAAAATCGAAGCCAATATCTCCTGAACACACTAGATACAGGTTGAGATCCCTGCCCATTCTTGCACTTGTTTCATACTGCAACCACTGTTGTATATCTTCTTAAAGTTAGCAGAAAAGGTTTACCAATAGTTACATTTCCATCGAACTTTTAGCTGGTACAGTATACCTTATTTGACACTAGTCACTTCAAGACATACGTTGTGTAACAAAACACTATAACATACTAACACTTTGTCAATATGTTTGACACAAATACTTACATCATCATAGTTCTTAGCTTCTACACCATGTTTGACGTTGAGGAGCACTTCACGGTCAACTCCTTGCCCAGCTTGACCTGTAACATAGGTAAAGTTGAACACAGTTCAGGGTGCAAATTAAGGGCCTACAAATGGTGAAAAGTAGGACAAAACTTCAGATTTGTAGGCCAATAATCAAGCAGCCTACAAATTTTCAATTTTAGAATTTATATGGAAACATTCTTATCCTCCAAAGCAAAAATGACCAACCATTTACTGACACATACAATTCCCAGGGGTTATCTGTGGGAAGGGGGGGGGATGCTTTTGGATTTGACTTATACATTTTATACATTTATTTCTCCACCACTGCATTATCAATATGTAAAAGCAAAATGTTTCAGGTGTTTAAGACTGACGGAGATGGGAAAAGACCTTAATACTCCCAACCTATTCAATCGATGAAAATCTATCAGAAAAGCAATTGATCAATTGATAACAATCTATGCCAATTAATCCATTTATATCGATTGATTTCGGCAATTGATGACCAATGGATAATCACATATGTGTTCAGAGATTCATCGATTGTCATCGATTAGTGTCAACATTTCTAACACTGTGTAAATTTTTTTGTCTCTTGACCGCATTGCACCGTTCATTTTTTGATCAATTGTTATCGATTATAACACATAAATTCGAGCCACGATTACCCATCGATTATCGATATGAATTGATTAATTGGCATCGATGATTGATTTCATCGATTGGATAGGCCGGGAAATACTCAAAGGAAGTTAAGCATTTCAATTTTGATTTTATGATGGTCCCCTCAATGATCCAGGATTTTTCAGCCAAAAAAGCATTAAACTAATACTATAAAATCTACCAATATTCACGGATTTGCAGTAACCATACCAACTCAGGCTTCCATCAAAAACCAGCTTAGTAACCCTACAGTCACAACGATCTTTTCATACTTATAATATTTACGTGGGTTTATCGCTATGCTACATAACTCTACTATTCTGCACGTGAACGAACTGTACGAGTTTATCAATCAGCAGTCGTGTAGCGCACTTCAGGTGGTATACTTTTCTTGTCTCTAGGCACATTACCTTCACTCTCAAAGCAAATCTCGTACATATCATAGTCATCTGTAGTGAAAGCAAATTTTCCTTTGACCGCCTCGTCTTTTTTGTACAACACATGGCCTGTAGAATCGGTGACCTGGAAAAATACAAATTATAAGCTGAAAATTTACATATTATTATATGTATCACAACAGTAACCTGAAACTTCAAGATCGCTTTGGTAGAAACATCATTTGATCTTACAAAGTTAAGAAGAAAAACTTAAACAGCTACCTTCAAGTGAGTCTTTTGTCCTGGCGCTTCATCGAGCTTGTATTCTCCAGTCACGAGAACATCTTTGTGTACCTCTTCTTTGAGACACTTTTTACTACCAGCAGGTAGAATAAATGCTAACGAGTTTACTAGAGCAAGAAGGCTCGATAATAACACAACTACTAGAGTAAATATTATAGACGTCTTCATTTTGAATTCAGACAAAAATAGACTCTAACCAAGCAGACTTTTTGATTCTGCCTCAACAAAATGGCAGACGACGTGGCAAAAAGAGACTGAAAGAGACACGTTATCCGGGACTCTCATTTGATGACCGCATTGATAAACTCCATGATACTGCAGGCTCTCATTCTGTTCGGGTAATTTCGGAGTTATTCGGAAAACCGAAGAAGTTTCGATAGGTGCGAAGATCAACAACAGATTGCCTGGCTGCTAAGTTGTTGCCATTTGGATGAGAAGAGAGAATATTGTGCTAGAATTGTAGGATCTTCGTTATGTCTGGAAAGGAAAGAATTAATATCTTCCCGTCTCGAATGTAAGTATAGAATAAATTTAAATCCCGCAATTATGTTTTATTCGAAGACACTTGCAATATTTTTATGCTTGATTCCTTTTTAAGGGCGTTGAAGACAATGAAAGACAGATTGAAAGGTGCGCAGAAAGGACACAGTCTCCTCAAAAAGAAATC